>VZRR01002346.1:64529-165597 GCA_013398015.1 Oreocharis arfaki | reverse complement strand
CGGCGGCCGCCCGGCCCCGGATTTCCATGGTGCCGGGGGCCGCCTGCATCCCCCCGCCCTGAGCCGGGAGGCGGGCGGCACCGGAGCGGCGAGGGCTGGTGAGTGGCGGCGGATGGCGAGGGGCTGCTGCCCGCCGGGGCGCGGGGGGTCCCCCGGGTGGGGGCTCCGCTGGGCAGCTCCCGCCGGAGGATGCGGGGAGGAGGCTCGGGATCGCGGTCGCCGTGCCGCCCGCAATTGCCCGAGCCGGGTGGCACCGGGGCTGCGGGTGGCACCGGGGGCTGCAGGGCGCGGGGTGGTGCTCGGCGGTCCCGGCCGTGCCCGCGGAGCTGCGCGGGGGTGCCTGGGGAAGGGATGGAGGGAGCCTTCCGACTGCCCGGTTCCCCGGAATCCAGCTCCCGCTCCCTCCCCGGGCTGCTTCGCGCTCCCGTTAGACATCGCTGTTTCCTCGCTAATTCTGCGGCCGCTCGGCACCGCTCAGTCACGGTCTGGGAGCCAATGCAGCGGGATAAACTCATCTCCATAAAAAGTTCCTGCTAGCAAGGAGGCACTTTTTGGAAAACATCCCTGAATCTTAGGGGAAAAGACATAAAATCCCCACTAAAACTTTCCTAAATCCCCGCAAGAGCCTTTCTGGAAGGTGATGAGGGGAGAGATGCCGAATGCACTTGTGCTCCCTTGAGGGAAATCCCGACTCCTGGGTGACGGTCCCGGCTCCCGCAGCCCCGGAGCTGTCGGATGGGTGTCGGTGACAGCCGAGGCTGCTCTCTGTGAGCTGTCCTCGACGGTTGTGACCTCCGTTTAACCTGGCACGGTCAGGCATTCCCGGCTTTGTCTCCACTCACGCTATGGCCAATACTCGCACGTTCCTGGAGGTGAAGTGAGTGATGTTCAATTAATCTGTGTTCTAAGGGGTATCAGAAAGTCAATAGGTTAATTTTAAGCGAGGTGACTAGTAAGTGGCAGAGGGAGAAAAATCCCCTGTGCGTCTGTGAGCAGCAGCTGAGGCTGGAGGCGAGGGAACGTGAAGTTCTCAGAGTGCCATGATGTGAAACCGCAGCTCAAAGGCTGCTCCTGCTCTTTGCTGAGCACTTGATGCTTCACTGGTGGCTTCAATGTGCTTGATAGACCTCATCTGAGCTGGGGACGTGGTGCTGTCCCTCCTGCTCTGGATGGCTTCATTGATAACGGTGTCTAAAGTGAAATGAGATGACCTACTTAGAGCCGAGGGACAGATGCCTCGCAAGAATCTGTGCCATGCTCGGAACAGATGTTTGGCTTTTTACCTTTAACACAGAGGTGTTAGATCCTTTAGAACTCAATGGGGCTTTTTTGGTCTTTATTGCTGTCCTTTTGCCATTTGTTGTCACTTTGAGGACCCTCAAGGCTCAAATGTGGTATTTTGGGGTGGTGCAGGGGACCAGATAAAGCAGCTTTGATTTGAGAAGCTTGGTGCGAGCAGCAGCGAGGGACGTGACCCAACGGTGCCAGCTGAGAAATGCCTTATCTGGCAGAGCAGTCATCCCTCCCAACTCTTCTAACCACATCCCCAGCGCTTGTTGCGAGAAGATAAAGTAACCCAATTTACTCCTCATTGTCTTTATGGTGTTGTTTGATGTAATTAATTGTGGAGTTTCCCCCCCGGCTCAGAACGAGTCGGTGCGGTGGAAGCAGGTAACAGATGCTGCATAAGATCTGCACATAATCCACCAAAATGATGGAAGCAGCTTTTCCCATGCTCTTCCCATGCTCTGCCTTGTTCTGTGCATTAACCCTGAGCTTCCCCTGCTTCCCGGCAGAAGGGAACTCCAGCTGGATGCGAGAGGGAAGCTGCAGACGCAGGCTGGCTGCGGGAGCCCGGAGAAGGAAGGGGTGACTGCTCCTGCCCTGTGCTCTTTAACTCTCCTCAGCAAATTGCATCAGGATGTGACAAATTGGCTCGCAAAGCAGCTAAATGGAAATGACATTTGGAGCAGTTTGCCGGGCAGACCCTGTGGAGTCTCGGGGAAATGTGTGATTTGCAGGCTCTTCCCGACATCTCCCATTTAGGTACCGCCACGAGGCTTTCCAGAACTTACTTCGGGAACTCCTGTTGCAGCTAAATGTGGCAGTCTCGAACATGCCTGGGAAAGGTTGCCCAAAAGCTAGGGCAGATGTAGGTGCAGACTGTCTCATGCCGTGGGCAGCTGAGATGAGGAGCTGAACTGGGAGAGAAAGCAAAGCCGATATTTAGAAATTGCGTGAGTGGTGAGGAGCTGAAGGTGGGAAGCCGGGCTGGCTGCTGGGTGCCAACGTGACACTCTGCTGGGGGAGCTGGGGCACCTTTGTTCACCGAGGGGTGATCCCCGGGGGGAGCAGGGGCACCTTTGTCCACCGAGGGGTGATCCCCAGGGGGAGCAGGGGCACCTTTGCTCCCTGGGGCAGGTTTGTGGCTCTCGGAGAAGGGACTGCGCCGCATCCCAACAGGAACGTGCGCACCATCCCCACTCATCCCGCCTCTCCGAGCACATCCGCGGCTGCTCGAGCACGGCAGTGATCAAGCTGTTTTAATTGGCCCCTCTGCAGCCTGAACAATAAATATGTAATGGGGGAGAGTGCCCCCCTGTTCCTCACGGCGCCGAGCCTGTCATTTCTGACGGGGCAGCGCGTGCTCTCCGCTCTCCCCATCCCCTCGCTTCCGCCCTGAGAAAATCGCGCTCCCCCATCCGCCTCTGGCATCCTTAAAAAGAGGGGGGGGAAAAAAAAACCTGAAAAAAGATGAACCTGAGCACGCAGTGCTCCTGAGACAGGCCCCTTCACATTTCTAAACACTCTTGATTATTCAGCTAATCTTTATTTCATGGGCCTGTTACAAGAAACACAAACGGGGGAGAAAGTAGAAGGCGGTGACACATTTAAAATACACAAGAAAAGTGCTGGCAGGAATATAATCGTTCTTCTTCCAGCGATATGAAATATTTATGGGCCTAAGTTGTGGCAAGATTCTCTGCCTCCCCTCCCACCTAACTCCGAAATGTTTTTCCCGGTACAACAGGAACTGGGGGCACTGGCGGTGCTGCCAGCAGTGCCCTGTGTCCCCCCCCCGGCTGTCTGCAGGGCAGGGGCACCCAGCTGGCCGGGCACAGCGTCCGTCTGTCCGTCCCCGTGGAAGGGAAGGGAAGGGAGGAGCGGAGCGCTGGCCAAGCTGCCCCGCTCAAACGGGAGCAGAGCTGTTACAGTCTGTTAACTCGAAATAATTCAGCAGCGTCCCCTCGGCGAGCTGTGAAAAGCCCCCTTTGAGGTGCCCGTGTTGTGGAGGAGCCGCTGCTCCTCCAGGGCATTCTGCTATTAATTCATTAGATCTGAGGGTTTTTTCCTCTCGTCCCCCCTCTTTTCTCTTCCCCACCCCCCTCCCTGGCAATTCAAACAGTGATGAATGGACAAAAATCCCTCAAGGGAAACATTTTTTCACTTAGTTACAAAGATTTCATGGCTAATTAGAGTAAATGTGGTTTTTAGAGTGTTAATCTCTTAACCAGCTTGGCTGGGAGGCCACCGCCACAACAGCAACGGGGAGGGCAGGGGGGGCCGGAGGGGAAAAGGTGCTCCCAACTTCTCCAGGGCTGGGTCTGAAGGAGCTCGAGTGTCGGTGTCACCCGGAGCATCCCCGGGGATCCTGAGCCGCGCTCGCTGGGTGCCACCTCCCTGCCCGGGCAGGGCGAGGGCACGGCGGGGCTGCCGGCGTTCGGCCCGGGGAGGCCACGAGCTCTTTGTGCGCCCGAGCGGGGAGCTGGGGATGAAAAGCGGAGCGGGAACAAAAGCAGAATTGAGGGCAGCGCGCCGTCCTTGGGCCCGTGCTCAGCGCCGCTCTCTGCGGTGAAAATAAATGGATTTGCTGCGGGGTGGTGCCGGCAGGGACGGGGGCTGGGGGAGCCCCGGCGGGGTCCCCACGTGCTGCTGTGTCACAGCGTGGCCCTGCCACCTCCAGCCCTGCGGTGAGCACCCGGTGACACTCGCGGGACGGGTGGCCCCTTATTGCCGAAGGTGCTGGGCTGATGGAAGCCCTCTCCTTTTGCTGCCGTGAAGGGGATTTATCCTCGTGTTTGTAGTGGTTCTCTTTTCTCCGGATGCCTCCCTGGCACCCACATTTCAGCCTGGCTTTGGCTTCGCTTCCAGTGGGAAAAATGGCAAAATGAGCTGAGTAACTCCCGAGCCTGCTCCCCGTGCCAGCCCAGCACCCACCCTGGGCCCCACGGCCAGCACAGAGAGAGCTGGGGAGAGATTGGGGGTGGGATGTGGCTTGAAATTCCTCCTCATCCCACTAGAGGGGATCCTCTGGATCCAACTAAAACCGATCATAAACCCAGCAAGGAGCAAAGCCTCGCTGAGCCGCAGCCTCTGGCTGGTGGTGATGCGGGCACGGGGTGCAAGCCTCACCTGGAGCTTTGCTGAACGCAGCGCTGGAGGGGAGACAGGAGGATTTCGGTGCCTTTCAGACACTCCCAGGTGATCCAGGCTGGCTGTGGCCGTGTCCCCACTCCTTGTCCATGGAGAGGTGGCTCCTCTGCCCGCTGTGTCCGAGCGGAGCTGCTCGGGTGGGGCGAGGCTGCTCCAGCAGCACTTTCCCGAGGAAGCACGAGTTTCCCAAGCACACGAGTGCAACATGTGGCAGTGACGGACCTGATGAGCTCCCCGCAGGGCTGGAGCGGGGATTTTGATCCATCCGTGCGGCTCGGAGGGGCCGGGTGCCGGGATGCTGCGTGCGGGGAGCTGCCAGGGATGGGGCGCTGGGAAAGAGGGGCCCTCCCGTCCTTATCAGAGAGAGCCCATCTCATGTTTCTGCCCGTAATCGCAGCTTCTGTTTGGCTGAAATCGACCTGGGAGGTGGGGACGGGGGGGGGAGTGAGAAGCGAGATAAATGTATCCTACTCTGAAAATTTAATCCTGCTTTGCCTGGGCTAAAACTGCATTCAGAGCGGGAGATAAAAGGCATCGGAGTCACGTTATAGGAAAGTCCGGATGATCTCCAAAGGCACGGGGAGAGTGAGCCTGGGAGAGCCCTGCCAGGGCTCTGCTGTGCCAGGGCGGCAGCCGGTGCTGCCCCTCCTTGCCCGGCACTGCCCGGGACCCTGGCCCTGCCCTGGGAGCGGCCCTGCCCCTGCCCCAGCCCCCTGCATGGCTCAGCTCCATGTCCCCACTCTCCAAAGGAGATGGTTCTTCCAAGAGCTTCCCCTGTGGAAGTTCCGACATCCAGCTGATCCCGAGCTGACTCCGCACCGTGCTCCGTGTCTGCTGCGAGTTCCTAAAAATCTCAGAGCACAGGGGTGACCCCGCGGTGCCATGGGCTGCCATGGGCTCCTGCCTGCCTGGGGACCTGCAGAAGCCCAGGAGAGGCTCTTCAGAGCTCCTGCCTGCCCAGCCATTCCCAGATGGAGCCTGGGAGCCCATCCCCAGCCCCATGCAGGGCCGGAGTGTCCTGCCCCAGCCAAGCCCTGGCTCTCCGGAGCCGGCTCCGTGCTATCACAGCAGCTTCCCAGGCAGGAACGTCCCTCGCAGCCCTTTTCCTGCGCCGGCACAGTTTCCCCACTTCATAAAAGTGAAAGGTGACGTCTGAGTAAATATTGCCCTGACCTCTCACCTCTCCTCCTCCCGCTGCCGCCGCTGCCTCCCCAGGGCTCCTCTGCGCTGCCCGGGGCTGTGCCGGGAGCTGGGGGCTCCGTGGGGGCCCTGCATGGCTCATCGAGCCTGGTGCCCCACGGCTGGAGCAGGACGGGAAGGGCAGGGTCCGGCCTGGCTGCCGCTCCGAGCGCCCTCAGTGGGTGCTGGGTCAGAGGCGGCCTGAGCTCTCCCTGTGAGTGTGACACCAGCACCGTCCCTGTGTCACAGCTCAGCCACAGCCTGGGGGGGGCACAGGCGGGTGCTGCTCTGGCAGGAGCCTCTGTGGGAACCCACAGCAGGAATAGTCCCTGTGAGCAGGAGAGTGGCCTGGAGGGGCTGGCAGGGCTCTCCCAGGGCTGGACCAGCAGCTCCCACCTGCCCTGGGTTTGACTTGTGCTTGGGGTCCGCAGTGGGAATGCTGGGGGGTGTGGGGAGAGCCCTTGGGGTGCACAGGCAAACCTTATCCCGTTTTCCTGCTGACGGGGCGGTGGATGGGAGGGCGGCAGTCCTTGGAGAGCCACTCCCGCTGCGTCCCAGGACAGGTTGAAGCACACAGCTCATCCTCCCTGCAGCTCCTGTCTGCCTCTGGCAGCATTTACACACCAGCAGTTTAACCCCCGCAGTGCCAGGGCCCGGAGCCCCGTGTCCCTGCCCCGTGTCTGGGAAGCCGCAGGCAGCAGGAAAACAGGAAAGCTGTGGGGCAGCGCCGGCTCTGCCGCCGGCTCCTGACGCGCGCCGGGGAGGAAGCGCGGCCACCGCAGCCGCCGTCACTCCCTGACTCAGCGTGGAAGAAGTTCCTCCTGTCATTTCCAGGCTTGGCCAGCCTGGGAACAGGTTCCTCCCAGGGAGATTCATGTGCAGTTCTTGCTCCGTGGCAGTTCTGTCATCGGGGGGGAGCCCGCGGCGATCCCTCGTGTGTGCGCTGGTCCTACTGGAGAGCACTGGGTGTCCAGCAAGAGAAAGGCAGAAATCTGGAGGTGTTTTCCAGGTGCTGCTGAATCATCCTGCTTTGGTTTGTTCACCTGGGAATGAGCTTCCGAAAAGTGAGTTCGTGCTCCGAGCTTTGGAGGTTAATACTTGGACAACGCTTAAATCGAGGCTTTGAGTTGTTCGGATTTGTGTCTCGATTTCTGGGCTCTCAGGGTTGGCCTTGGCAGGGTTTTCCTTCGAGCCCAAAGTGGTGATTTCCCCCTTGGAATGGGAGGCTGAGATTCTGGGAACTGGCAGCTGGGAAAGCTGTGGTGAACATGAGTGTGTTGGGGGCAGGGTTAAACCCCCAGGTGGTGGTACAGAAATGAGCATTTTCCTGCTTTTTGGGGAATATTTACACACAGCAGATCCCGGGGGCTGGGTGCTTGCCCAGGTAGCCAAATCTGAGGGGTTCATGTGTGGCCAGCTCGTGTGAAGAGCTTTGTTCCCCGTGGCTGGGCAGATTTATTGGTGTCAGAGCAGAGGAACGGGGAGCTGGCTGCGGAACAGGGATGTTACAGTTCAAGTCCATAAAACACGCCGACTGTCTCCTCTACTCAGTCATTTGCCAAGTCCCCAAAAAGTCGCAGTGACAGGAGCAGAGGATGGAGCTCTGCCCTCATGATCATATTTCCTGTCTTTGCTGGCTTATGTCACAGCCTGGAATGTTATTTAAACAAAAACAAAAAAAAAAAGAAAAAACACCCTGTGAATTTCCTTTTGATTTTTAATGGAAGTGTGAAGAGGTGGGGAGGAAAAGGGAGCGTGCCTGGAGGTTTCCTAAGTGGCTCAATCATTCTTATGCTTAAAATCTGTCATTTCACAGGTTTGAAATCTGCACTGGAGTTAAAACATAGAGCCATGGAATGGTTCGGGTTCAAAAGGACCTAAAAGGTCCCTTCCCTGGCGGTGCCCAAGGCCAGGTTGGACAGGGCTTGGAGCACCCTGGGACAGTGGGAGGTGTCCCTGCCCATGGCAGGGGGTGGCACTGGATGAGCTTTAAGGTCCCTTCCAACCCGAACCATTCTGGACTCCTGTGATAAACCCAGAGTAAGCCAACTGTCAGTAAGAGCTCTTCAAAGCCCCCCTTGGAATGAGAAACACTTCTGTGTTTGCCTTAAACCTTCCAAAAATCCTGGCTTTTCCCGTCTGCCCCTCTGGATTTCCGAATTAATTTAGCGTCAGAGGCACCATCCGTTGTGTGACCGGAGCTGGGAGGGCCGGATGGAAAAACATCCCCAGCAGTTTGCTTGGCTGGGAGACGCCGTGGCAGAGCAAGGGGCACTACAGGCTCCTTCTGTCCCGGCTGTGAAGTTTTCTCTGCAGTTCTCAAGGAGTTAACTCCAGCAGCAGCCAGGACCAGCCCTGTCCTGGAGTGTTTGGCTCCACTGGCAGCTGAGGAGCCTCGTGGAGCAGGGGCTGCTTTAAAAGCCCGCTCAGTGGTGACGGGTTCAGACTGCCTTGAAAAACCCCATAGCAACCGAGGAGCTCGGGCCAAACTCGCCGAGCCCGCGGGGAGAGAGAGGCAGCAGCCCCCGTGCTTGTCCCCGGGGCCATAATGAGGTGCAGCTACAAGGGCTTGTGTAACTCTGCTTTTCAGGGCAGGAACTGCGTGACAGGGACACGTTTTGTGTGACAGGGACAAGTCGGTCCCATCGGTTCCACCACATGAATCCCCTCGAGCCGAGGTGGCCGCGGCTTGTGCTGGGCTCGGCTCAGCGGTGCCAGAACAAATTCCCGGAGAGAAACAAAAGCAGAGGCTCTTGTAAGGACTTCCAAGGGTGTTGTGTAACTTGCTTTTAAAAAAAAAAAAAAAAAAGAAAGAAGGTAAAAAAGAGCCCAGCCCAGGGTGCTGGGTCACTGGGAGGTTTGACCTCAGGAGGGACAGGTTGGGTGGGATTGCAGTGGCTTTGCAGAGGGGGTTTTTCACTTCTGAGCGTGAATTCAGCAACTTGTGTTGGGTTTTTAACCGTTCACTTCCTCACGGACTTGTGCCAATGAGCTCTGTGTCGCTGAAATGAGCTTTAATTGACTTCTAATAAAGGAATGGTCTGCCTGGGGGTGAGTCCTGCTGGCACAGGGCTTTGGGCAGCTCACCTGCCCTACCAGAACCTGCTCTCACACCCTCTGAGCTGCAAAGATCTCTTGAAAACCAGGCAATTTTGGCTTAATTTCCTTCTCCTCCCAAGGTTTTAATAAAAGCATTATCTTTATCACAAACAGTGCAAATGTTAACATGGGAAGAGGCAGAATTTAGGCTCATTTGTTCATCCCTGCGAATTCCTGCTTCATTCTCTGCAAATTCCCATTATAAACATGACACTGGGGCAGATTATCTGCTTTAGCCATCGTGTTACTGAAGGGGATATCGTATTAATGTCCTTGTCATTTAGTTTGTTCTCATCTGTGTGGGTTAAAAGTCTTGTGATCCTTGATGTAACTCAGTTGGTCTTTGCTTCTGGCTTCAAAACAGACAAAGGAAGCGGCACCGAAGTGCTCCTGGATTTTCCATGATCACCAGTTTTCCTTTGGTCTGGGAGGTTCTTTTCGGCCAAGCATCTCGGCTGGGTTGTTCTAGTGAAAGTTCCAGGGGTTTTGGGCCAGAGACAGCCCCAGTTGTTGAGTTTTGGCTTTGCTCCCACAATCCTGGAGCTTTGTGGGAATGTTTTGGGGATCTGGAGGAGCAGTCTGGGGTCGTAAAGGGGGGATTTGTAAAACGAAACCAGCTGAGAGCGGTGCACTGGTTCTCACAAGTTGTTTTGTTGTGTTTTTGGAGGAAATGCCTTTTGTGATGTATCCTTGGGTTTGCCGAAGGAGCCCTGCCACAGATTCAGCCGTAGCTTCTCTCCCTCTGTGTATTTTGTGGAATCCAGGAAATTCCGTGGTCAGCTCTCAGCCCATCTTGGTGATGTGTCCACTCAGGGGTGAAGGGGTGGTTTTGATCCCTGTGCAGGTCCATCCGAAGCAGTGCCCCGGGGATTTGGGGACAGCTGGGATGGGACTGGGCCGGGGTGGGACATCTCCCCTGGAGCAGCGCTGAATCCAGGCGTGCCGAGGGGCTCTCGGGGCAGGCAGGCTCGCTGCAGCCCTGTGAAATATGGCCTCACACGTCCTTGAAGGATTTATTGTTTTCCGGGCACGGCTGGAGCCCGTCCGACAGGCTGGATCTGGGAAGGAAGTGACTCAGTTGCTCTCCAGACAAGTGCAGCTTTGAAATCCAGAGAGGCAGGAGACAGCTGAGAGGCTCCGGCTCGCTCCCGTTGGAATTCCCGGTGTGGCTGTTCCTCCTGGTGGGCTCTGGGTGGGACGAGGCCGGGCTGGGCAGTGGCCACGATGCCTCAGGACCCTGTGGTGTGAGGATGTCACAGCGGAGCAGGTGACGAGGGAAGGTGGGAGCCGCGGGAGCAGGGACGGGCTGTGGATGCCGTGCCAAGGCTGGGAGCAGCTGGAGCAGCCCATGGCCGATCGATTGCCACGCCAGGGGCACAGTGTGGGACACAGCCTGAGCAGCAGCAGCTCCCAGGGGGTTCTGTGGAATATTTTCCACCCCTACAGGCAGAAACACCGTGACCCTTCCTGGGTGATGTGTGAGGGTGCTCCAGCTCCCGAGCCTCCTCTCCTGTCGCCCACATTGTCCCCGCAGTCCCGGGGTCTGTGCCCTGCTCTGAGCTGCCCAGGAACTTGTAGAGTTCCTCATTTTGCTCAGGCTTTTGGGATAACTTATCCATCAAAGTGTCCAGCCCCTCTTTAGCCTCGGAACTTCTGGCTGATGTCAGATGTGGACGTAAGCAGCTGCTTTCTCCATCTTATTATCAGCTTGCTTGGAGAGAGAGAGGTTTTTAAATGACAGAGATCCTTAGCAAAGAAACGAGAGTTAGTGTTAAAAATAAAGGAAACAAGACAGCTCGTTTCATCTAAACAGAAGGGTTATTAAACAGGCTTGAATTAATCAGAGATCTGCCAGAGCTCTGAAATTGAAAAGCAGGGCAGAGGAGCAGGGAGCACACGAGTGTGAAGGAGCCACTTTCTCAAGCAGACATTGATGTCCCAACGCTCTGGGAGAGGAGATGATGTTCAGCTGCCAGAGGCACAGGGGTGAGATGGCTCCAGGCTTTGGGGTCCTTGCCTGGACCCCAGGACATGAGGCTGGGGGCACTTCGCCCCCCTGGGAGCCCCCGGACACTGATTCCCAGGCCATGGTGGGACCCTGCCCATGGCCAGGGACCATCCCCGCGGGTCTGAGCTCTGTGATGGTCACTTCTCGTGCTGGGTGGAGCAGACTGGGCGGGGATGAAGCTGCTTCGCCCTTCCCAGGGTTCAGGCACTGAAACACTGAGGCGCTGTCAAACACTGAATCAAGCACCCGAGAGATGCCCTTGGAAGGGCAGCCAGCCCTGGCAGGGAGGCTTTGGGGGGTACAGGGTTTCCTTGGTGTGGCTGCTGGAGCTGGTGGGTGGCTGCAGCTCCCAGCCCACCCTTCCTCCAGGCCAGGCGTGGCAGGGGCTGGTTGATGGGTCCTGAAGGGTTCTTCAGTGCTGTGTGGCCTCCGTCCTGCATCACCCTGTCTGCTTGGCTTTCCCCGTGCATTTAAGGGCTCTTGCAGTCATGTTCTGCCTCCCCAAGTCCTCGTGCTCCCACAGTGGCACCTGGGTGACAATCCCTCCCCTGCTTGTGGTGGGAATGCTGGTGTTGTGACTGGCAGCTGGAACGTGGAGGGAGGCAGGGAGCTGGCGCTGGGCACGGAGCAGGAACGAACCTTTCCCTGAGCGTGTTCCTGCTCTTCTCACCCCCTCCCCTGCCCTCCCAGGGATGGGGGTGGACAGCAGGGTGGCCTGGGGGTGTGCAGGCTTGGCTTGGTGCCTATTGCCGCCAATCCCAGGAGAAAACCCCGCTCTGGAGCAGCAGGGAGCACCACCAGGAACCCCCCAGACGTGCCCGGAGGTGCTCGCAGGCAGTGCCGAGCTCCCCACAGCTCCAGCACCGCTGGCTGAGCGAGATCCAGCGCTGCACAGCTGCGACTGAGCATCTCAGAGCCTGATTTTAACAAATGCACCATTTCCTGGTTTACTTAGGTAACAGCAATGTGGCTACTGTGTAAATAGCTCTGGCTGCCGGAGGGAGCGGGGATAACGAGCAGCGCTCGCTGCGCGGGGCTGGCACAGCCAAAGGAGCTCTCTTGCAGGATTTCTGTTTAATGGAGTGGCTGGGGACCCATTTAATTTGAAGCTGGGGTTCTTCACTTGCCTGTGGTGTGCTTGGAGTGAGGCCAGGAGAAGCTGCTGCTTATTTTTCTCCTGCAGTTCGGTGGCCGCTCTGTGATCCTCCCTCGTGCCGCTCTGCAATGTTCTCCTGTAATAAACTGCAGCTGGATGTCACCTGGGGACACGGTGCTGGGCTGAGGCTCGGGAGATAGAACTCCCTGCCTTGCCACCGGGACCTTTTGCTTAGCCTCGGGCAAATCATTTCATCGTTTTATCTGCTTGCACCTAAGGTCAGCAGCCATTAAATTCCGTTTTGTTGGGAATAAAGTCCATGAATAATCAAGTGATGCTCAGGTGCATCGGTGGAGAGGTGGATAAAGCTGAGCCCATCAGGACTCAGGTAGGAAACCAGGAAATCGCTTTCTGAGGCACCTAAAACTGACCTAGATTGCCTGGAGGGGTTGTGGGTTCTGTTTCTGGGGGTCCTTAAGGACAATTTAGAGAAACCCCTGTGGAATGATGGTTGATGGAATGATGGTTGTAACAGCTGGGCCTCGCAGCAGGAGGCTGCCTTAGACACAACTCTCTGTCCAACTCCTACTCTTTTAACGTTATCCAAAGCCGGTGACCTGTTTACACAGGTTTGGCTGAACCTGAGCCCTCCCAAAACTTGACTAAACCAGCTATGAAACTTCACAAGCATTGAATTTCCCCTCGGTGTCAGACTTCAAGGCAGCGGGGAGAATCAGGGTCTGTTCTGCTCCGCGCTCCAGCACGTCAGGTTGTCACCAGTCCTCGGGGACTGCCTGGGGAATGAAGTCCTCCTTCCCCAGCTCCCCTCTCCGAGGAAGGTAATTTATGAGCTATTTCACAGCAGTGCACTCGAAGCTCAATAGCTGCCAGCTGTGGTTTCTCCGAGAGCAGGTGTCAAGTGTCGGCGCAGGGGAAGGAGAAGGTGTCTCATTTCTGCCACCGAGGTGTCCGAGGTCGGTTATGGATTTTCGTGGAAGCCCTGTGGGGTTGCTGGGTTAAATGACTCCAGCTGTGAGGCACAGCTGGGTGACAGCCACAGCTGTGGTCCCGCTTTGGATCTCCCTGGGGATGGGGACTGAGGAGCACAGCTTGTCCCGGCCTGTCCAGCAAATCTGGGACAACGCCAGGGGTGGCATCTGATGTGCTGCGTCCTTGTCCTCCAAACTGCAGCTCCAGATCTGGGCCTTAGGGCAGGGCCCTCCCTGGACTTTCTGTTTCTCTGGACCTGTTGGGATGTGTGTGCACGGGAGGGAGTTGGAGGGGAGAGCTTTGCACAGTGTGTGTTGTATAAACAAATATCTGGGCTCGGGACAGATTCTGTGCATAATTCCTGCGGTGGTGTTTGTTATCAGGGAAATGCCTTTTCGTGGCTGGCTTCTGTTCTTCCCCTCCTCTTCCTTGTCCCAGGCCTGGAGGAAGCAATAATCACAATGCTGTGTTTTGCCCTCTTAACTCTTTCTCAGAACGCTGCCGAGCCTGTGAAATGCCATCGCTGGGAATGAGCAGCCCTGGGGAAGGGGGGACACAGCTCCTGGCATGGCTCCTGCCCGTGGCTGCCAGCACAGAGCAGGGACAGGCAGCCCAGGGTGAGCCAGGAAGGTGGATTTTGGTCCAAAACCTAAAGGGACCAGGTTTTGTTTTAGGAAATGCTTGTTATTTGTCATCCCTGTGAGGCAGTAGCCTCTGGAGAAACCTCAGAGCCTGCTCCAGGCTCCTCACTGGTGATTTACAGCTTGCTCTTACTGTTGTTGGAGTCAAAATATTGGAAAAAAAAGGCCAAGAAGAGGTGGTAGGAGCCACCCTCATTGCTCTGTGTTACAGAATTCCAGTGATTCACACCAAGCTGCCCCTAACTTCCCTTGGGGTCAGGCTTGCTCTGGGTGGTGTCTGGCTGGTGGGCTTTGGAGGGATGGGTGCCAAGGCCCCCTGCTCCGGGATAGCCAGGGAAAGCCTCTGCTTGGGGCATGGATGTGCCAAGGCTTCTCCTCCTGGGGACAGGCCTGGGAGCAGGGAAGGGCTCGTGTGAGCGGGTGGGGAGGTTTCTGTGGGGCCAGGGAGGATTTGGCTGCACGGGGCTCCTCTGGCTGCGGTGGCCTGGCCAAAGAGGCAGCACTGAGCATCCAGACCTCTGATCCACGCTGGAAACATCCCAGGGCTTGGAGAAGCTTCCATCAGACAGTTTGGCTCAGACTTTTGTCTAATTAAACCCAAACCCTATTCATTACTGTAAGGTTTTCCTCCGTAGCTGACAAATGTGTCCTGAATGTCACTCCTTCAAGGGGATCAATCACTGCAGCAGCTCCAGTGCTTGGAGAGGTTTCACAGGACGATTCCCAATGTGCTCCAGGAGGGATGAGGGTCCAGCATCTGTGTTCCCACTTGCTACAAAGAAATGCCCAAACCTCGGGGCTTTTCCCCTCATTCCTGTGGGCAGATCCGATATGGAGCCAATGGAAGGGGAAAGGCTCAGGCTGGTGCAAGGCTGAGGTTGTTCCAAAGGCTTTGTTCTGTCTCTGGGTTTGCCACATGCAGCCTGCCCTCCTGGTGACCCTTTGGGCAGGGCTGGGGGTGTGACAGCCTGGTGACCCTTTGGGCAGTGCTGGGGGTGTGACCGCCTGGTGGCCCTTTGGGCAGGGCTGGGGGTGTGACAGCCTGGTGGCCCTTTGGGCAGGGCTGGGAGCCGGCCGCTGTCCGGCTGTGAGCCTGGTGGGGCTCTGAAAAGCAAAAAGGGCAGAACTCGCCCCCAGCTTAGGGAGCAACCCCAGCCCCTCTGCCCCTCCTCGCTGGCTCTGTCACTGCTCAGCAGGGTCTGTTCAGGGACACAGCCCCCACAGAGCCAGCGTGGGATTTATGGCCCTCTCTGCTCTCCCTCCGTGGCTGCTTGGGGACCCTCTGGGCAGGGGGAGACACAGGGACAGAGTGGGAAAAGCTTGTGGGGCTGGGAGGTGGAGGTGAGGATGGGAGGGTCCGTGAGGATTGGGGGGGTCAGTGAAAGTTTTGGGGTCAGTGAGGATGGGGGGGTCAGTGAGGATGGGGGGGTCAGTCAAAGTTTTGGGGTCAGTGAGGATGGGGGGTCATTGCAGGTTCTGGGATCAGTGAAGGCACTGGGGATGCTTTGCTGTGTCCTGGAGGTGCCAGGGCACATCCAGAGGGGGTGAAATATCCCAGGAACGCAGGAGCTGAGGGAGCAGAGGCGATGGGTGAGGGCCCAGCAGCGCTGAGTGTAAATCACTGCTCACCAGAACAACCCCATCCCCAAAGAAAAGCCCCCGTCACCACCAGGCAAACACAGCTGCCACACTGTGACATCAGAATTGTGCCTTTGAGCCGTCATTTGCCACAGGAGATTCTCTTGTTGTTTTGGCTTTTATTTTCCTTTTTTTTCCCTCTCTTTTTTTTTTTTTGGTGTGCACAAAATGCCACTAATGACAAACTGTGGTGCCCGTGAGTGAGTGACAGCTGAAATGAGAGAAATGACTAATGGTGCCTCCTGAAGCCCTGTCACATGGAGATTAAATGAGCCCTTTTTTCTTCCCCCCTCAATGAGAATCATGGGCATTTGAATAATAATATTATAGTCTCCATTAGGATGACAGTGGGGGAAAAAATCGGCTCAGACCTGTGATTATTCCTTCAATCTAATAATTATTTAAATACCAGATAACTCCTTTCAGCCTAATTGAGGCCTTTCAGCTGCTTGGGTTTATATTGTGTCCCTGAATTTACTCTCGCTTTCACCTTGCGTTACTAATAGCTGCAGATTGCTTCTGAGGCTGTATTTTAAAACTCTCTTCAGAAAAAAAAGAAAGAGAGGAAAAATTAATGCTCAAATGGTATTAAGGATCAGAGTTAAAATCACCCATTCTCCTGGTGTTTAACTCCCCAGGTGTTTGGCCTCTTCCACAGGGAATCACAGAATGGTTTGTGTTGGGAGGGATCTTAAAGCTCATCTCATTCCTCCCCCTGCCATGGGCAGGGACAGCTTCCACCATCCCAGGATGCTCCAAGCCCCATCCAGCCTGGCCTTGGACACTTCAGGGATGGCAGGGATGTGTGGCAGCCACAGCTGGCAACCTCTGCCAACCTCTCCTCACCTTTTGAGCCAAGAGCTCGTTCCCAAAATCCCACCTAACCCTGGCGGGCAGTGGGTTCCTCTGGCTGTTTGGTGTCTGCACCGCTGAGCTCTGCCCCACCCCGCACCCTCACGCCGTCCCCCAGCCCTGGGGTCGCGGGAGCTGCGGGAGCTGCCGCGGGGGTGACGCGGATCCAGGCATGGCTGGGTGGGATGGCAGCTCCCGGCCGTGCTCCGTCGTGCTCAGATGATGTTTGAAAGCGCAGATTCTGCTGCCCGGGTGATCTCTGCTGCCGTTGGCAGTGGCTGTTCACAAACGCTCTGCAGAGCCTTCCCTGCGAGGCACAGCAGAGAGGGTGGCTCCAGCTGACAGCTCTGCTGCACGGCAGCTCCACATTGCGCTGGGTCTGTGCTGGCTCGGGGTGGGAACGTTGCTGAAAAAGATCTGAAACTTTTGTGGTCAGAGTGCAGAGCTGCTGTTGTCCCATGCATCCAGATGTGTGTAAAGTTTAATTATTTAAATGCTTTCATTTCTAGCCTGCACCGTCCTTGTGTCACTTTGCGATGGAACAACTTTTTATGAACTGGGAGCTGCTGGGCAGGAAAGCTCTGTGTGCTGAGCTTTGCAGCAGGGCCTCCCTGCTCTCTGCAGGACCTCTCCCTGCTGGGGCTTCCCTTGAACCAGAGCCTGTAGAGGACCTTGTCCCAGCACCTGGGGCACTGTGGGCTTCCAGGCGAAGCTGCTCTGAGACCCCTGTGCCCGGTGATCAGGTGTCACCAGGACAGAGAGCATCCTGCCAGGTCCCTGGGAACCATTTGCTCTGTGCCCTTTGGGAAGGTTCTGGGTCGGGCAATAGCGTTGAGATGTTCACTCAGAAATGTAATGGGAAGAGCCGGGGAGCCCCCCTGGTGCTGCCGTGGACGTGGGAAGGCAGCGGGAGCAGCCACGCTGTGCCACAGCCGTCCCCACAGCTCCGGGGGGCCCGAGTCCTCCCTGGACGGAGAAACCCCCGCAGCCAAAGGTGGGGATGCCGAGCCTGGCAGCGAGAGGGAAGCAGCTGGGGAAATGTCTCCCTGAGCAGAATGAGAAACCCATTACCGCTCCCTCTCTCCTGTCGTGTCTCCTGTCAGCGACACGGAGACGGCAGCGCGGGGACAGAGCTCCTTTGTCACCTCTCAGGAGCAGCCTAAAGAGCCGCTGCTCAGTGACACTCACCAGCTCAGGGTGGCTTTGCAGCGCTGGGAATTGTTTTAAATACCAAACCAGGAGCAGCATCCTTTGGTCAGGGGTGAGGGAACAGCCTCCTGCCTTGGCACCCGGGGCAGGGGCAGCGGAGCTGCAGAGGGCAGGGTTTCCATGGGGTGTGCGCCGGGGCTGGCCTGGCCCTGCTGGGAGGCGATGGGTGCAGAATGTGGCTCATCCTCAGCCTCTTCCCAGGGCTGGGCTGACCCTGAGGTGAGGGAGGAAGTTCCTGAAGTGGCTCCTTTGCCTGCCCAGCCTGGAGCACGTAAGGAATGCATCATTTGGGGTAAAGGAGAACTTTGTGATGGTTTTCTGTGTCCGTGCACTCTGACACCTCTGCGGTGAGGTCGAGCAAGCTGCTCTGGACTGGTGGTCTCTCCCCTGCTGGCAGGGTTTGGTGGCTGATCTCACCATGTGCTCCCACCTTGGTGGCAGCTGCTTTTTGGCAGGAAAGTACCTTGCAAAGGAGTTCCTGCCCAAAAAGCAGCTGCTTGAGAGGCACTTCTGGCTCCGGGGAGGGGCCGAGGGGAGGCGTCAGCACCTTCAGCGTTTGTGCTCAGTGAACTTGCCTGCATGAGGCTTCCTCCTCAGGTTCCCAAATTGAATCAGAGAGGGTTTAAAGGTAGAGAACAGCTCTTATTTCCTCTGCTGCTTCCAGCAGCACACCCTGCAGGAGACATCCTTCCAGCCAAGACTGCAGATGGATGGCTGGGGCTGTGAGCTGCAGGCTTTGTCTTGGGCTGGAGCTGGTTCTCCCCTCCCTGGCTGAGCAGAGCGTGTTCTAAACAGGCAAACCACACCACAAATCAACATGCAGGGGCTGAAACAAGTGGCAAAACATCAACCTGAACTGTTCACCAGTAAGATGGGGACTTGCTTAATTCTTGTTGTGCTTAGAGACATCCTCACTTTATCTCAAGGACTGTGTAATTAGAAAGCTGCCTTTGAATTTTATCTGCAGGGCGCACGGGACCTAATCCTTGGCTCTGGATGGTTCTTCTCTCCACAGAACCATGTGAGGGACATTGCCGGGGCTCAGGACACGCGCGGGGGACTTGGAGTTTGCCTTTCCCAGGATGGATCAGAGGAGGAGCTGGCCTCGGGTACTGGACTCTGATGGCCGGTCAGTGGCTCTGCTCTGCCTCTTCCTGGCATCGCTGTCCCGGAACGTGTCCAGCAATGCCTCGTTCAACACTTTCCACTCGGAGAACCGGGACTGGACGTTCAACCACCTGACGGTGCACCGGGGCACCGGGGCCGTCTACGTGGGGGCCATCAACAGGGTGTACAAGCTCTCGGGGAACCTGACCATTCTGGTGGCTCACAAAACTGGTCCCGAGGAGGACAACAAATCCTGCTACCCGCCCCTCATCGTGCAGCCGTGCAGCGAGGTCCTCACGCTCACCAACAACGTCAACAAGCTGCTCATCATCGACTACTCCGAGAACCGGCTGCTGGCGTGCGGCAGCCTCTACCAGGGGGTCTGCAAGCTGCTGCGCCTCGACGACCTCTTCATCCTGGTGGAGCCCTCGCACAAGAAGGAGCACTACCTGTCCAGCGTCAACAAAACGGGCACCATGTACGGGGTGATCGTGCGCTCCGAGGGCGAGGACGGGAAGCTCTTCATCGGCACGGCGGTGGATGGCAAGCAGGATTATTTCCCCACCCTCTCCAGCCGCAAGCTGCCCCGGGACCCGGAGTCGTCGGCGATGTTGGATTATGAGCTCCACAGTGACTTTGTTTCGTCCCTCATCAAAATCCCCTCGGACACGCTGGCCCTGGTTTCGCACTTCGACATCTTTTACATCTACGGCTTCGCCAGCGGCAACTTCGTCTATTTTCTGACGGTGCAGCCGGAGACCCCCGAGGGCGTCGCCATCAACTCCGCCAGCGACCTCTTCTACACGTCCCGCATCGTCCGCCTGTGCAAGGACGACCCCAAGTTCCACTCGTACGTGTCCCTGCCCTTCGGCTGCGTCAGGGGGGACACGGAGTACCGGCTGCTGCAGGCTGCCTACCTGGCCAAGCCGGGGGAGGTGCTGGCCAGGGCCCTCAACATCACGGCGCAGGAGGACGTGCTCTTTGCCATCTTCTCCAAGGGGCAGAAGCAGTACCACCACCCCCCCGACGACTCCGCGCTCTGCGTCTTCCCCATCCGCACCATCAACGCCCACATCAAGGAGCGCCTGCAGTCCTGCTACCAGGGCGAGGGCAACCTCGAGCTCAACTGGCTGCTGGGGAAGGATGTCCAGTGCACCAAAGCGGTAAGGACACGCTGGGTGTTGGCTGTGGGGGCCCTCGAGAGCTGGGATCAGTCCCTGCACCAATGGAACACAAATTTGCGGAGTAGGATCAGTCCATCCGTGCCTCAGTTTCCCTGAATTCAGAGCACTTCCCCTTTCATCCATGCGCTCATCTTGCAGTGTGATGACAATGAGGGAAGGGATGGTGTTAGGGCAGAATAAAGGTGTGCAGCTCCTGGGAGTCTTTGCCATTCCCAACCCGGGGCTCTGCAGGCTGGAGGAACCCTGGGGAAGGTGGCTGGAGCTGGCAGGGGGTGGCACACTGGTGGCCCCCACCCTGCTGCCAGCACTGCCAGCTCCCTCCACACCACCCCGAGCGCGTGCAGCTGCCCTGGGCTCTGTTCCGCTCACAGCTGCCCCAAACCTTGTCTTTCCAGCCAGTCCCCATCGATGACAACTTCTGCGGGCTCGACATCAACCAGCCCCTGGGGGGCTCGGTGCCCGTGGACGGGGTGACGCTCTTCACCTCCAGCCGCGACCGCATGACCTCCGTGGCTTCCTACGTCTACAACGGCTACAGCGTGGTCTTCGTGGGCACCAAGACGGGCAGGCTGAAGAAGGTAAGCCTGTGTCCGTGGCTTTGGAGAGCCAGGAGCTGGGCTCTGTCTCTCTCGGGGTGCTCTGATTCGTGTCGCTGCTGCTGTGTCTTATGGGCGTTTCCCCGTGGGAAACTGGGAGCGAAGCAGGAGTGGAAATCGCAGGGTTTGGGTCACAGAGAGCCTGTGTTGGTGAGGCAGAGTCAGCCCTCAGTGCTGTTAGCACAGAGGGGTGTTGCTGTGCTTTGTTTTGAAGTTTTGGGAAAGGTGCAGTGGAAGCTGCTGCAGGGTGGTCCTGGAAAAGGAACCAAAGGAGGTCTGATGGAAATCTCGCAATAGTTTTGTCTCCCAGCAATACTTCTGCAACTGGTGCAGGAGACCGTGAGTTACGAAGCCTTTGGAGTCACTGATGGTGGCAGGATTTTGGTCATGGAGAGACAGGAATGGGTTAATGTGGCTGCTTTTGGAACCAAGCCTCGGGGCAGAGTCCTGCTGCTTCCCTCTGCCCCTTCCCTCCTGCGGGATGATTGGTCAGTCCGGGGACATTCCTTGTCCTCTGCACTACAAGCTGAGCAGGGGTTTGGTGGGGCTCAGCTGAGACTCACAGAATGTTCTGGGTTGGAAGGGACGTGAGCAAGGACACCTTCCACCAGCCCGGGCTGCTCCAAGCCCCCTCCAACCTGCCCTTGAAGGACTTTCAGGCTTTTGAAGTCCAGCTGGGGTTGCTCCACCTCTGAGTCACAAAATCACAGAATATTCTGTGATGGAAGGGAACTCCCTGAGGAGTTCTGTATTTAAAATAAGTTTGGAAGTGTCCTTGGGGTGTGAACAGAGGGGTGTGAGAGCCCTTGCTGGCCTTTAGAGCTGGAGCTGCAGCTGGACGCCAGCTCAGCAGTGGGTCTGATCCAGCTCCAGCAGAACCAGCCTTGGAGCTGCTGCTCTGGCAAGCTGAGACCCTTCCAATTAACCTCAGCTCTAAATGACAGCTTTAGGTGAACCTGTTAAATGCAGCCCCTGCTCCTTCATGCCAGGGAAAGAGTTAACAAATGTAATCAACAGCAGGCTGTTAATTTTTTGAGTCCTTAAGCAGCAGGGAATTTCTTCCTCATCTATCCAGGAAGATACAAGGACAGGCAGATACCACACTTGAATGTCTGCATCATTTTAATTACATCAGTTCATTAATATTCATTCAGCACTTTACGAGCGCTGAGTAGTGGTAAATTAGGTGCCTCCCTGGTGCCTCTCGAGTGTCAGTGGGGCAACTTTGAACGTGGGGGAGAGGGAGCTTGTAAAGCAGAGCCCTTCCCTTCCCCGCTTCCCGTGCCGTGGCACAGGGGAGAGCCGGGGTTTTTTCAGCTGAATGGAAGCAAGAGGAGCCCTCGGCACATCCCGGATGCCCACGCCGAGCTCGGAGCCGGGGAGGCAGCCCGGGGGTGCAGCCTGGTGCTCGCTGTGTGTTCGGGGGGACAGGGGAGGCTCCTCGTTCAGAGGCAGCAAAAGCCGAGAGCCTGTGCCTGCACACGAGGTACTAACGGGCTTGTCCCATGAATTATGGAGGATTACAGAAGCAGCAGTCTCTCCAGCAGGGTTTGATTCCTGGTGCTAGTCTACACTGAACACTTCTTGATGCGAAGTTAATCTATTCATGCTCCGCTGTCCAGAGGGAGGGCTGTGGAATCCTTCACCTGGAATCCTTCATCTGTTGGATGAAAATGGGCCCATCTCTGGAGTAAATTCATTCCAGACATTCACTACAGTCAGGCTTTCATGGCATCTGCCCTTATTTAACATCAGAGCTGCCTGCAGCTGATGGGATCCATCCCCCCCGTAATTAACTGGAACAATCATGGTCCCATCATCCTCCCCCGTGTGGGGCTGAGGATGTTGCTGTTCTCTCTCTCACAGTTCTGTCTACACCTTTAGCAGATTTTCCCTCATTTGACACGGGGGATTATGTTTCCCGTGGCCTGAGAGAGCCCAGGTGAGGCGTAGGAAGCAGCTCTGCGCTGAGCTGAGGGGCTCTGGCTGCAGAGGAGGCGAGACCCGGGAGAAGTTAACAGGTTGTCTCCAGATTTTGTGCCTGTTCCAAGATAACCAGACATGTCTTGAAGTCAGCGAGTGCTCAGGATGCTCAGGACTGTTTCCTTATCTCTCCTTCCCCATCTGTGAAACGTTCAGCACCTCTGTAAGTGCCAGGGATTTGTGGAGACGCCTTTTCCACCTGATCTCCTTCGTGTCCTCCTCCGTCTCAGATCTACCCACACAATTAATGTCTGAAAGCTTTGTCACACCTATTCCCTCGCCCACAGCTGTTGATTTCCTTTGGAAACAAGCTGCCGGCTCCGTCTGGGCTTTCAGGGAAGGCGTTTTTGTGTAGCTGGAGGAAAGTCAGGGAGCCAGCTCTGGAATCTTTCAAACTCGCCTGTGCTCGCCCAGTGAGAATTCCTTACTGGAAGCACTGGGTTCTCTCACTGGTGTCCTCCCTCCTGCCTTCAGCTCTTCACCTCACTGCTCCTGCCACATTCCCAGCTCCTGCTGGTTCTGCTCTCCAGGAATTGTCTCAAAGTGGGTGAAAAGCAAATGCTGCTGATGCTGTGGCCCTTTGGCTCAAGCACAGGTACCTGGGTGAATTTCTGCCTCCTGCTCTCCTTCCAAAGCCCCTCCAGCTTCCTGGCTGTGGGAACAAGAGGAAAGGGGATCATGCTGGAGACACAACCACTCTGAATGGTGGATTCCTCCAATAAAACCATTTCCATCAAGCAAAATGAGAAGGGACATTAATGCAACAGTTAACAGCAACTAAGTGCTGGGGGGAGATGTGTCAGCTTGCTTGTTCTGTTTATGGGCTTCATACAATTCTATCAATATTGATGTGTGATGCCTTTGATTTTGACACTAATCATTGCCATGAATTAAATTTGCAGCCATATAATTAGAACTGCTATTAATAGGGCCTCAAGCTAAGCACTGCTGTGCTGGTTGTCTTTTTCCTGATGGAAAACAGCATCCACGGAACTCGGCTGATGTGGTTTGCCTGGGAGATGCTGAGACTGATGTGAGAATTGCACTTGTTGAGAGGGGCTCCTCTGGAAGGCAGAGTCATGGGAAGGGTCTGGCCCAGAGGTTTCCCAGGAACTGCACCTTAAACTTCCCAGTGGTTTGCTGCTCTTGGGACACGCAGCCTTAGTGGGAGAGAGGAGGATTGCAGGGAGAACAGAGGAGCCCTCAGCCTGCAGGGCTGTTATTGCCTTGTTTCCATCCCACCTCCCCTTCCCCCTGCAAATCCTCCCATTCATTCCCCTGCCCTACCAGAGCTGTGTCAGCTCCGTGTCCCTGTGCACGCCTGGTTCCATCTCATCAGCCTGAGCTCAGTGCCTGGGATGGCAGCAAGGCTCACCACTAAAAATCAATCTTGTATTTCATCCCGAGAGGTCTGTTTCTTATTAGGTCTAATAAATCAGTGAAGTGCCCTTCATTCAGCTTGTCAATGCAGGACATTGTTTGTGATCAAGAATAAATAAATGTCTCTCCTCTGTCTGCCAGTCGCCATCTAGGTATTATTTTTCCATCATGCTGTTTATGCTGGCTGTAGGAAAAACGCAGTTCCTGCAGCCTTGCCTGCCTTCCCACAGGCTGGGAATGCTCCTGGGTGGTACAGGCGAGGGAAAAGCGGGAACAGTGACGTTGTGCCTGGGTTTCACCCAGCACCAGGTTGCTCAGTGGTGATGAGGCTTTAATTTGTGTGCTTGGAGATGTGGAGGTGTTGCAGCGCTGCAGGCGAGGGCCCAGGTGTGGTTATTTCAGGTGCCCTGAGGTGAAGGATAAAGTGTGCAAATGAAATCACCCCCAGTTCTCCTGGAAAAATGGGTGTCACGCGTTGTCCTGGACACTGGTGCCACTCTGTCCCCAGGGCGGCTGCACTGGACGTGGCTCGAATCCATCTCGGGGTGTGAGGTCACTGCTCAGGATCTGCCTGCAAGAGTGCTGTGGAGAAATACACAGTGCTGGGGCTCTCCTCTTGATGGGGAACACACTCCTGTCACCTGCTGAATTCCTGAACTCTGTCCTTGCTCCCCACCTCCCCTTTTCCAGGGGAGAGCGATGAGTGATTGGATTGCGCCGCCAGAGGAACGGAGAACTTTTAAGTGCGTTGTTACGTCTTGGGATGTGAGAGTTTTATTCAGCTTGGCTGATTTAATTTGTTCCATTAGTGGGAATAAAGGAGGTCTTTCACAATGAAATATATATGTCCAAACCTGTCCTTAGATGACTTCATTCTATGGGTGGTTATCTCATTGCGGTGATTTATCCGTCATTATCGCCCCCGCACGCGCATCCCGCGGCACTTCAGGAAAAACTCGGTTGCATCAGCATGTGGAGGAGCCAAGAGGACACCAGGCTGTTATTGAACAGATGAAAATCATCCATTTGCAGGCGCCTTCCAAAGGATTTGCCTGGTTTTAGCTGTAGGTTGGGAGGTCAGAGGCTCTGCCGGCTCCATGGGCAATCCATCACCCTCGGAGCGCAGATCCCCACGTCCCAGCAGAGGTGTGAGAGGGCAGATGGTTCTTGTTTGGCTCAAGAAGTTGTTTAATTGAAAGGTCTGAGAAAAAAAGTCTGGTTTTTGCACTAGGATGTGAAATAAGGGGGTATTTGTTCAGTGCTGCACTGCTGCTGTGGTTGGAGGAGCTGGGATTCGTTTTCTCCCTAAACAAGGGTTTTCCAGCCTCAGGAAGTAATTCCCCTTTGCTTCTGTCTGTGCTGCCAAACCACAGAAATGGGTCCCCAAAATGCCCCATGGTCCCTCACATTTATTATTGTTCATAGCCAGAAGTTGGAACCTTATTAACTGGAATTTGTGCAAGGGAATAGGAACAGTGATGGAAGCCAGAGAAGAGCACTGGGGTGTGTTTGGGGCCAGGGACGGGGCAGAGCTGCCAAGTCCCTCTAGGCTCTGGGTCTGAGCACTCAGGGATGTCCCTGCCACCTCTTAAAGGCATGAAATTGGCCTCCTCTTCCCCCAGCATCCCTTCCCTGGGTCTGTTATCTGGTGCCTGCCAGAGCAAGTCACATCAGAGAAAAGCCAGAAGTTGGCAGATATTTTTATAGCTGCTGGAGAGCGAAGGGGCAGGTGTTCAGGAAATGCTGGGGATGTGAAACGGAGCCAGGTGAGCTCGGAGGCTGCTTTAATCTCGTTTCTTGGCTCAGGAGATGGGGATGACTCTGGGTTTTACGCAGGTTCAGGCACCTTGAAAAATCAACTCGAAATGTTGGAGGGCAGCGATTGCATTTGGTTCGGTTCTAAATGAAGTGGGGTCAGTGGAGGCTGCTGAGCAGCCTCGTCCATGGAGCACATCCTGCCTGGAATACATCCTGCCTCTGGAATCATGGAATGGCCTGGGCTGGAAGGGACCTTCGAAGGCCATTCAGTCCTGCAATGAGCAGGACACCTTCAAGTTGCTCTGCGACCCATCCAAACGAGGTTTTTATCTTGAACGTATTTCGGAGATAATCCATCCCCATACCTTCTCTCAGAGGTATTATCTCCTTTATGAGCATCAAGTGAGGCAGAAGTTATTCCTCCTCCGTTTCATGACGTTTTCATCAAGTTCAATAATGAGTTTCTACTTGAAATGATCTTGGTGAAAAATATCACGAAATTCCAAACTCTTCTGTGAGCTCCTGTGGGTTTTCCTGCCTGTCCCTGCTTTGCTCGGAGCGTGAAGCTGAAGGAGTTGCTGTGTTCTGGGTGTTGTTGGCTTTGGGGGTAGGGCAGTGTCAGACTCCTGCCTTTCTGCTCAGCAGTCAAGAAGTCCATGCTTTCTTTACTATAAACATATTTTTCTGCCGGCTTTTAAAATCCTCAGAGGTCAAAATAACACAGGTTTTGGTCCATTTGTAAGATCTTAAATCCCTGGGTGGCAAGAAACACTGTGAGAAGACCAGGCTATGTTGCTTCTCTAAATGCCTCCTCGAGGCAGAAAAAACAAATGTGGAAACCACAAATGTGCGGGGAGAGACCGAGGAATGTGCAGGGAGAGCCCTGGGCGCTGCCACGGCCCCTGAGCTGCGGCTGCTGCTGCAGGAAGGTTGGGATTTAGGGGAAATCAGGGGGCGAGATGCCTTGGAAAAGCAACACGGCCGTGGTCTGAGGCGGGGATGGCTGCGAGGCTTTCCCCGGGTGTGTGTGTGATGGTGCCGGGACATTCCCTCCATCCCGCGATCGCCTTCACAGCCCCTTGTAGCCGCGGGTGCCTCTTGCTGCCGGCGGTGAGCGGGGCTGTGAAACACCGCCAGGTTTGGGTGGCAGATCCATCACCGGAGCATCTGCCCGGTGAGCGGGGCTGTGAAACACCGCCGGGTTTGGGTGGCAGGTCCATCACCGGAGCATCTGCCCGGTGAGCGGGGCTGTGAAACGCCGCGACAGCCCCTTGGAGCCGCGGGTGCCTCAGCCTCTGCCCGGTGAGCGGGGCTGTGAAACACCGCCGGGTTTGGGTGGCAGGTCCATCACCGGAGCATCTGCCCGGTGAGCGGGGCTGTGAAACACCGCCGGGTTTGGGTGGCAGGTCCATCACCGGAGCATCTGCCCGGTGAGCGGGGCTGTGAAACACCGCCGGGTTTGGGTGGCAGGTCCATCACCGGTGTTCCCGGCCGTGCCGGGCGGGCGGGGGCGGGACGCGGGCAGTCTGAGTCCATTACTCCCGCTATGATGCACGGGCTCCCCGCCTCCCCCTGCCTTTTACGAGCCTCTTCCCATTCCTGCCGAGCTGCTTGGGTAGGCACAACCCTGCCCTTGCCTTCGGGGAGCTCGCTGCAGGCAGCCCAGCCTGGAAATAACAGAGGGAGAGGAACCCCTGCCTGCTGGAAGGAGCTCCCGGGGATGCAGCGCCCCAGGGGACTTTGCACCAGAATTGCCGGGAGCTGTGGAAGGGCCGTGGGCTTTCCTGGCTGTGACCTGGGCAAAAAAACCAGCAAAACATTAAACCTGAACACTGCCCCAAAGCCATCATTCCCACGGGGTTTGCTCCTGAGCTGAGGGAGAGGCCCCCAGTCACTCCCAGTTCATACTGGGGAGCTTACTGGGAGCAGGGGACGAGGGTGTAGGAATAGAAGGTTTAGGATTGTGATTCCTTGGACAGAGATGCAGAAGGGGGAGCGCAGGCAGCAGCACGGCAAGGCTGCAATAATTAGCGAGAGGCTTCGTCAGCAATTGTCCCGCCAGCCCCCGCCAGCGCCTCGGTGCCCCGCACCTCTGCCGCTGTTCTCCTCGCTCGGTTACACGGCTCTGCACCCAACAGATCCGTGTACATGAAAGCGATGTGCATTTAAAATGAATGTACACATCATACAGCCTCGCTCCTATACAGTACGGGAAGGGGTTTTTTGTGGTTAGCTGCTAAATTATTTATTGTGTGCTGGGCTTTAATCTCATAAACCTGCCTGCGGGCCTTAGGCAAACCAGCCTGAGCATCCCGGCAAGCTGGGAGCCGGCAGCGCAAAGCGCTGGGGGACTGCGGGTGGGAATTGTTTGCCTTGCCTCGGTCCCTCTGCCCCAGCTCGTTAAAAGCAGCGGCACCGTAAATTGGTCATTGCCACCACCTTAGAGCGTGATTTGCATTTGCTGCTTGGAGAGGGTGCCAGCCCCAGACCCGGAAGGAACAAGAGTCGGTCCCTTGAGCTGCTGAGAGCACAGGAAAAAGGGAAAAAGGGGGAGAAGGCTGAGGGAGAGGCGCTGGGGTAAAACAAGGCCTTCCACAAAAACGGCGCTGGGAGCTCTCCCCCTTCCCTGCTCTCGCCGGCACCCCGAGCTGCGGGTCGGCATTCGGCTGCCTCACGCGGTGCTTGCTCTCGCCAGTCCTCCTGAGCCAGTGGCTGATGAGAGGGAGAACAGAGCATCCCCCTGCCTGCCTCCCCTTCCCCCTGCCTTTGTTGCTCTTCGAGCTCCTCACTCCCAGAGACTCCGTGCCACGAGCACAAGCAGAGGGGTGCCCTGGGCTGACACGCTGAAATGAGTGAATGACAGAGCTGGAATGAGCCCAGAGTCCCTCCTCCGGCCTTCCCCTTTCTTCTGACTCTCAGGCCAGTTGCAGTTCTGGAGTGTATTTGGGCTAAATCGTTCTGCAGAGCTCTGAAGCCAAAGGGCAGCAGGCTGTGACCCTCTCTGCTTTTCTTCTCGGGATTTCTTTGTGCAGAGCCTTTCACACCAGGAGCTCGGTCTCGTTACTGAGAAATAAATAATTAGAATATCTGGAAGGTCCAGGTGTAGTGGAAGGGAGACTGAGGAGTTTCAAAGATGCACAGGCTGCTTTCTGCCCCTGTGTTCCCACCAGGAGAAGGGACAACTGCACTTCCTGACTTCACAGGGAGTTCAGCTGAGAGTTTGTAATCCCAAGTGCAAAGAAAGCAAGATAAACACTGACCTTCACCATTAGCAATCAGCTGATGAATGTTTAAATATTGTACATTTTGGAGCAAAGCACATCCCATTGCATGGGGCACATTTTTTTACTATTTGCCCTTGGTTTTTAGGGGAGTTTGGCCGTGCCAGGGTGCAGGTGTGGGGCTGGGATTCGGCTGATTCCAGCAGCCCCAGAGCGGGGATTGTAGCAGGAACAGGACAAACAGCACCGACACCAGGTTTGGGGCGAGAAAGGCAGCTCAGAGTTTGCTGGAGAAAACAAACAAGTTTCATGTTTTTCAAGCGTGCTGCACGGAGCCTGGCTTGTTCAGAGCCCTGTGATCAGAGGCATCAGGCAGCCCAGGTCCAGCAGGAGCCGTGGTATTCCTCGAGGAGCATTAAAGAGCAGCCGATGCCTTCTGGAAATTGTTGATAAAGCTCTCTTTTTTAGAATCATTTTTGCTTCTCCAGCACAAATGTACTATTTCTTGTTTGGATGTGTTGCTTTCTTCATTCACTTTTATTATTAAGGACATTTACATGAAAACAGCTTTTATTTTTTTGCTCTCGCAGCACATTTCCCAATTGCAGCTGCACTTCCTGCGTGGAAGGAGATCTCCACCTTCCCTGGGAATGGGGCTGCCAGGCTCGGGGATCAGGGATGGGGATGGGCCCTCTCCACGTGGGGCAGCTCCCTGTGCTCCAGAGGGGATGTTCCAGCTCATCCCTGGCTCTCCGCTCTCCTTACCCACCCCGTGGGTTCCTTGGGATGCTGGGTGCATCCGTCCCCTCCCGAGCACAGGAATCATTTGTACCTTTCCAGCGGAGAGAGGCCGGTGTGAAACCCTCAAGCAGGCAGGAATCCTCCCAGGGTTTCCCAAAGTGCCCGGCCCTGGCTCGGAGCAGTTTGGGAAGGGAGAGCTAATGGACACGTCTGGCAGGTAGAGAGTGCAGTGATAATGTAAACTGCAGGAAAAACCCCAAAGGCGGCTGTTTGGGGCTCGCTGACGGCAGGAGCAACGTGGGATGAGAGATTTATTCGCTCCAGCCCCTGCTGGAGCCCAGTCCCCTCCCCTGAACCGGCACCTGGAGAGGAACCTGCAGGACCCTCCCTTTCTCCGTCTGCCTCGCTCGGCTCCGCAGATGGGAAATGGAAACTCCAGATGTGTTAAGCACATCTTTAATTTCCTCCCGCTCCATTTCTGCCGGAGCTTTGCTTTGGGGGTTGGCATTCAGGTGTTTGGTTGTTTTTTGGTTTGTTTTTTTTTTTTGCTGGCATCTTGAGAAGCTTGGGATAAGCCAGGAAAAAAGGAGAGAAGCTTCAGGAGAGAGGGGCTGCTCTGGCTGTGGGGTGGGGGACACCCTGCTCTGTCCCCACAAGTCCTCTCTGCACTGCCCTGGCCCAGCTCAGCTCCCCCATGCCTGGCAGGAGCTCTGGAGCTGCTGATTCATGGAAGCAAACGCTCGGAGAGGTGAAATTCCTCCCTGTGTGCTTCCCTCACCCCTGACCCCGCTCCATTTCGTCCGCCTGACCCCTGAATTTCAAACCTGACCTTTGGGATCGTGGGGGAGGGAGGGGAAGCAGGGGGGCAGGGAAAGGGCAGGGTGAGTTTGGCTGTGCTTGGGAGGTGGGGGAGGTAAAGCTGTGAGCCAAAGGATGGCTGGGATGCTGTGGGATGCTGTGGGATGCTGTGGGATGTTGTAGGATGCTGTGGGATGTTCTGGAATGCTCTGGGATGCTGTGGGATGTTGTAGGATGCTGTGGGATGTTGTAGGATGCTGTGGGATGCTCTGGGATGCTCTAGGATGTTGTAGGATGCTGTAGGGGCTGTGGGGATGGAGCAGCACCTTTCCAGGGCCTGGGGGCACAGGCAGGGCTCGATTGTCCTCTTGGGATCTTCGCCCTCATCCTCTGTCTGGGTCCTGCTTCAGCACAGCCCTGCAGCCCTGCCTGTGCCCGGCTGGGTTCGTGACTTCTCCCCGACACGCTGCCTGGGGGGGATCTGCAGCAGCAGAGCAGGATCCCTGCTGTGTCACACAAAGTGGCCCCATCCATCTCTGTCCCCCCCGTGCCGCTCGCTGCCGCGGCCCCCGGGGAAGGTCCCTGTCGATAGAGCTCTGCATCGTGTGGAGCTCTGCCTCTTGTGGAGCTCTGCCTCTTGTCATGGCCCTGCCGAGTCCTTGGGAATGGATGTGGAGGCTGGGAGTGCTCCATATCCCCCTGACAGGTAGGGGCTCGTTTAGTGGGATGCTGCCTTATCCCATTACCCTCGGAGCGGCCCCGGAGCAGGTGCCGCGCTCCCCCCACCGCCACAAAGGCTCTGTGTGAGTGAGGACGCAGTAAATGTCTCCTGCTCCCAGATTTATTCCTTCATTAGGTATTTAAATCCATTCTGCTGCATAGGATGCTTCTGTGAGGGAGGCTTCTGCCATTTCTCTCCGTGGAATGAGCGTGGGGGCTGCCAAGGGCTCTGCCCGGCCAAGCCCCCTCCCCACAGCTGCAGAGCCGGCGGGGTTTGGGCAGGGAGAGCAGCAGTGGGGCGGGGAAGGGGCTGTGGGTGCTTCGTTCCGCCTCTGCAGAGAGTGGGGGGGTTTGTGGGAGGGAATCCCAGCAGAGGGGTGGGCAGGAGGGCTGGAAGGGCTGCTGGGGTGGGCACAGCCGCACCGGGATGGTCCCCAGTCCCCGTGGTGTGGGGAGGCGTTGGGCTGGGCTCACAATGGCCGGGCCAGCAGCCAGCTCTGGCCACCCCACAGCAGCTCAGGGACCCGCTGGGTTTGTCACAGCAGGGATGGGTCCCACAGGCCCCTGCCTCGCCTCCCCCTTTCCCACCCACGGCCAGGCTGGACCATCCCGCTGTGGAACATTTTCGGGAGCTGCAGTAGATGCTCCGGAGCTGTGCAGTCGTGGAACCAGACGGCTCCGGGAAGAGCTGAGACACTAAAATTAGCAGGAGTGCCCCAGGCAGAGGCCACCTGGGGCTTTGTTTCGTTTCGCTCTTAACTTTCATCTCTTTTATTTATAATTTGTGGCTGATTGAATTTTTTTTTTTTTAAGGTTTTTTTCCCCCTTCCCTCCTTTGAAAACGAGGAGCTCTGCTGGCTCATGGTGTGAAATCCCTGCATTCCCAAAGGTGGCATTGCCTCTTCTGCCCCAGTTCTGCCTGGTTCCTCCCCCCAGCAGCAGCATCTTCTGCCACCCAGCAGGGGAAGTGGTGGGCAAGCCCCGGGCCCGCCCTGGCCCACGACTCCTCATCTCCATCCTTCCTTAGCTGCTTTTTGTGCTCAGCCCTGCTCCACCCTTCCCTCAGGTCTTGGACCTCTGGGAACGGGAGGACCCAAATGCGGTGATTTCACGTTGTTCTTTAGAAGCTGTGGCTGCCCCTGGGTCCCTGGCAGTGCCCAAGGCCAGGCTGGGCAGGGCTTGGAGCACCCTGGGATGGTGGGAGGTGTCCCTGCCATGGCAGGGTGGGATGGGATGAGCTTTAAGGTCCCTTCCGACCCAAATCATTCTGGGATTCTGTGACCAGCCCTGCCCTGCACTTCCTGTGCCACCTGTGTGCTCTTCCTGGGCTGGGTTTGGGGTTTGCGCAGTTCGGGTTTTGTCCTCAGGCGATTCCCAGCACCTTCTCCTGGGGAATGCTCCGTCGCAGGGCAGCAGACTGGATTCCCTGGCTCGCTTTGCTCCTGGCTCTGCTCAGTCCCAGCTCTGTGCCAGCTCTGATGGCAGCAGCGTGCCCGAGGCTGTGTGGAAAATAAACCAAACCCCCTTGAGCCCGGGTCAGCCAGGCGAGCTTTGGGCGAGCTCCAGCGGAGGGGAAGCCGGGGAGGATTTGTACTGATGGCAAAAGGTTTAACAGCCCCTCCCCAGCCCCGGGCAAAGCACCTCCAACCTCTTCATTACACAGTTTATTCTCCTAATGAGGGCTGCTTTCAGCAGCCTGACCCACCCCGGCGTTCTTTGGTGGGAGGTGACCTGACCCCTGTCCGCCGAATCCCCTGAATTCCTCTTCGCTGCTTCCCAGAGCTTTCTCCTGGCCCCAGCTCTCAGCGCCGTGGGTCGGGATAAATTCCCAAACATGTTCGGGGTGATGTTCAGGGGTTTGCTCACCACCAAAGCATCCCAGAGCGTGCCTGGAAATCGGAAACCCGGCGGAGGGAGGAGCTGGGCTTGGAGCAGGGACGGTGTCGGTGTCGATCAGCCTCATCCCCGGGCTCAGGGTAACACAGATTGCAGTCCTCAGCTTTGGCCAGTGTGGATCAGGATTTCCTTTTGCCCCTGGGAATGGCTCAGCAAGCGAAATATTCATCTGAAACCAGGGTGTGTTTTAAAAGCCCAGAAAATCCAGTACCTCCCCCTGAACCATTGTTCTTTCCTGCCGTGTCTCTGGCTAAATTAAGACTTTCTTAGAAATGCACAGGTTAAAAGTTTAAAAGCTTAAGGTTTCATTCATAATTCACATATCAATGAGGCTTTGATTCCTCCCGGGGAGCGCCGCCGGTGTCTGCAGTGAATGTTGATGGGGAGCCCGGCACCTCTGTGCCTCCCCTTCCCGAGCTCCTTTTTCCAGAGGCACAGCGGGATGGATCCCGAGGGCTGCTGCTGGGGACAGCCAGACCTGTCCCTTTTGGGTCACTGCTCTGAGTCCGACCCAGGTCAGCAGATGCCAGAAGTCGTTAATGTCTGACGGCTGCTCGGGGCCTGTGACAAACGAGTCACCGGCTCCTGCTCCTGGTCCCAACAAAGGCAGCATCCCAATCCCAAAAACCTGCTGTCCGCCCTCCCTCCCATGGCCTGGGGCGGGTGAGTGAGGCGCCAGCTGGGCCCCGGTATCAAACCATTCCTGATCGCTGCCCCTTCCTGTCACAGCGTCCCCGATGGTTCCAGGGCAGGGAAAGCCTCGCCCTGTGCCTGCGAGGATGGGGAGGGCTGGGCTGGGGCGAGCTCCTGGGGGTCACAGGGAGACAGCACAGAGGGGATGCTCTGTGCTCTGCTGGCGCTTCCAGGGTGAGAGAGTGATGGCTTCGACCTGAACGAGAGGAGGTTTGGATGGGATATTGGGAAATCCTTCTCTGTGAGGGTGGGGAGCCCTGGCACAGGGTGCCCAGAGCAGCTGTGGCTGCCCCTGGATCCCTGGCAGTGCCCAAGGCCAGGCTGGAGCAGCCTGGGGCAGTGGAAGGTGTCCCTGCCCATGGAATAAGATGAGATTTGAGGTCCTGATGCGTCCCTGCCCCTCTCAGAGCCCCAACCCGCTGTTCTCCCCCTTCCGAGGAGGAAGAGGAGGCTGGGAGCGGGAGGAGCTGCCTTCCCCTGCCCGGGCTGATCCTGCCCATGGCTGTCCCTGGCACCCTGCCCTCCCTCCCCTCACCCAGATGGTCTCTGCATCTCCTTGTCAGGCATCCAGGAACATTTCCCCTGCGCTCTCCCCACCCTCTCCAGCAGCCTCCTTGCCTGGCTGTAGCCTTTCAGCCTTAATCTCCTCTTTGTGCCTCGGAGGCACCTCTGCAGCTCTTGGCTGCCACAGGAGCTCCAGCCACGGCTGCTCTGCTGCTTTTTGGGTGAAGATGCCCCCCCCCCTCCCCTTCCCCCCCAGCCTCTCCCTTCCCCCATCTAATACTGACAGTTTTGAGAGGGATTAAAGAAACAAGTGCAGGAGCCTGGTGATTTGGCTTGAAACTCGTCCCTTTTGAGAATCTTTTGCCTTCATTATCCAGCAGATAAATCTGCTTTCAGCTGCCTGTCTGTGCTGGGAACGGGGCTGGCAGGGAGCAGCCCCTGTGCTAATCCCCCCTCCCCAGGTGTGATGCCACTTCCATCCCATCCAGGGCCACCAGCACCGGGCTGGAGATGAGCTGGGGGGTCAGTGCACTCTGCCTTTGGCTGCTTGGCTGTTATTCTTCAAAATAAGTTAAATTGGAGACACTAATCTCAAGAAGGAGAGGGGTTTTTTTTTCTTCTTTATTTTCCACTGTTTCCCCCCCTCCCAGAGTTTTCCAAAGGCTCTGCTGGCAGCAGCCGCTCCGTGGCAGCGGGGCCGGGAGGGCGCTTGGCAGCGGCTCAGCAGAGGGGATTGGATTGCAGGAGCAGAAATCCCTCCACACTGGGAGCCTGCTTTTGCTCTGCCCTGTGGCATCTGGCCCCGGAACGGCGCCTGTGCCCCGCGCCACTGCAGGTGACACCCGGCACTGTTGGTGGCCCAGCTGCCCCGGGCAGGGAATCACCGAGGGTCTCGTGCGTGGGCACTGCCTTCAGGTGCCTTTGGGGTGGATTTGGGGCATTTTTTTTTAAAAACTTCTTAAAATCTGTATGAAAAATCTGCTAAAAGATGAACGGAGGCGGCTGCTGTCGGTTCTGAGCTACCTTCGGCTTAGAGCAGCACCTGGGGCTGCGTCTCTGAACGGGCCTGGCAGCTTTGGGGTGAAGGTTTGGGCAGGTTTGGAGCGTGGGCAGGGGTTGGATCATCCCCTCGCTGTGGGATCCACGTCTGGGGACGTTTGCTGAGCTGTCTCTGGTCCTGGCTGTGAATTTTGCAGCGAGTGTGGCTGTCAGACCTCGGGCACCCAAACACAGGCAGGGGCTGGGCTTTCCACTGGAGTCACATCGGTGGCTGATCTTTCCTCCCGAAAATCCCCCGGGGGCTCATCCTCACCTCCTTTCCCCTTCCCATCTCTGCTCGTGCAAAGCTCCCCTAATATTTAAATCTCTCCATAAGCCATCACTCGGCAGCACAGGGCGATGCACTGATACCCGCTGAGCTGCTGACAACACAGGTGCCAGGGGCAGGGAGAGAAAAACCACCGAATTTCTTCCTAAAAGGGCCAGGAAAGGCCCAGGCCGTGCTGCAGGGGGCACTGGGCTGGTTTGTGCTCAGGATGTAAAGGAAGGCCTTTCCAGAGTGCCCCTGCTGTATAAGCTGCCCCAGGGCTGCCTGGCTTTGCCTTCCCAGCTCCTTTTCCCCTCCAGCCTGGTTCTGCCCCGCTCTGTGCCCCGAGGCACTGCCAGGGTGGCACAGCCTGGGCTGCCTGGTGGCCCTGCCTGGCCCTGGCAGCCCCGGTGCCAGCTGGGGCAGGGGGATTAGAGCCCAGCCCGGCTGCGCTGGCAGATGCTGTGGGAGCTGAGCCGGGGCTTTAGTGCTCCGTGTGAACCTTCACAGCCATTCCTGCAGATTTTTCCAGGGGTCAGGTGGATAATGAAGGGATTAATTCGATTCCTCCCACCCTCACTCGAGCTCCTCCTGCAGCTGACGTGTGCCTGCTCATCTGGGGGTGTTTTTATTGGCACCATTCGGGCACTGCCCGAGCTTGGAGCTCGGGAAATCCTTGGGCTGGGGTTGTCCCTGGGGACTGGGAGCTGTGGGGAGCAGCCTCAGACCCTTCCCACTGCCCCTGGGCTGGACAGGAATGGAACACGCAATAAATACTGGAAACCCAATGAAAACTGAACACATTTTGACTTGAGTGGAGTGGCCCAGTGCAAAAATCACCTTCCATCGGTCCCACTGCAAGGCTCAAACCCAACCCTGCGACCTGGGGGGCTCCGGGGTTGATGCCCCAGGAGCGGCACAACTTCTCCTGCGGGTCTGTGGGTCTGTCCCTGCCCCAGGGAGGGAGGGAGGGCACATTCCCAGGCCATGTCCCCTTTGAGGCAGAGGGTGGCTGGCAAGTGAGAAGCACATTAGTATTGCTGGCTGCAGCTTCCCTGCCTCCGAGCAGCTCTTGGCGGTGGGTGGCTGCAGTTTTTTTTCCTCCATTCTATCCCAAACCTGTTTCAGATTAAAAACAAACGCTGTTGCATATCAGTTTGTCAGTCACTCTAGACTTAATCTCCCAAAATAATCTTTTGCCAGCCCTCCTCCTCCCCCAAGATGGGCAATAATTGTTTCAAGACATGTCAGCCTTTGTTTAAAGTGAGGTTTGTGTTTTCCTGAGGCTCGTGCTCTTGGAAGAGAAAGAAAAGAGGTGCTGGGCAAGGACTGACTGCAGGGAGCGGTGGGTGGGGAGAGATGAGGGGGGGATTTGGCAGCCCTGTGGTGCTGGGGACAATTTCCCTGTTGGTGTGGGACAGCGTGGGATGGTCACTGCCGAGTCCCACCAGGCTCAGGTGAGCTCCAAACCACTGCAGTGCCCTGGGGAGAGGAGAGGGACCAGTTTTCCCTTGCTCCTGTCTAAAGAACAAAGTCCATTTCCCATCAGTGCTGGAAAATAATCCCTCCCACTGACTTTTACCAGTTTTGACTCAATTATCAGTGCAGCTCAGTTCTCTGCAGGTAGATCTGAATGCCAGTGCCCAGGAGGCTCCCCTGGCGCCGTGTGCCCATCACATCCGTGCTCTTGGTTCCTCTGCTCTGTGGCACTGCAGGGCCCAGGCTCAGGGGCTGTGCTCACAGGGGCTGCCCCACGCTGCTCTCCTGAGCCCTGGGAGCAGCTGGAAATGCCTCTTGGGAACGCATTTCCAAAAAAAATGTGGCTTTTTGGCCGAGTGCTGCTATGGTGAAGGAGGTTTTTAAAGGGATGCCAAAACTTCGAAGGAGTTTTTCTCCAGCTGTAAGAAGAGATTTTAGAAAAGCCACTAGCTCTGCAGCTCCTGTGTTTTTTGGAGGACTGCTCTCCCAAATCAGCCTTCCCCCATCGCCCCTGCCTGTGTGTGTCCCCGTGTGTGTCCCTGGCACTGCAGGCACTCGTGGGCCCCCTGTGCCAGGCAGATAAACATTGCAGAAGTGCTCTGGGACGTGACAGACACCCCAGGGCTGCCGTGTTCTTACCTGGCTCTGCTGCTCCTGCTGGCTCTGCCCGCGAAAGGGAGACTGGCAGCACTGGGAATTGGCCACCATTCCCAGGAGGAATTGGTTTGTGGGCTGCTCTGGCAGCCCGAGCATCTGGGACACGTGGGTCCACGAGTGCGGTAACAGCTTATCAGGGAATTGTGGTTTGGATTACAGCAAAATCCCAGAATGAGCAAATCCCTGTTTAATCTGGAGGGCTCTGGCAGCCTCCCTGGAGTTTCTGAAAGGAAAGTGGAGCTGGCAGGGGTTTTCTGTGCCCTCTGGGAACTTTCTCCCGATTCACACCTCCTTAGGATAACAAAGTAAAAACATTTCACTAGTCCCTCCCTCCTTATTTCTGGGCCTCCATGCATTTGGATTTTCCATGTCTTGCTTCTCCTGGTGGTGCTGCTCGGAGCTGGGGACTTTGTGCTGCTGGGTAGAGGCGAGGTTTGAAGCGTTAAATTCAGGGCTGGGCTCAGCTCCACGTCCCACTGACAGCTCTGAGGGTTTGGGGTGAGAACTGCAGCATCCAGGGGCATCCGCCAGAGCCAGGAATTTCCGCTCCGCCTTAAATGAAGGGCCTGGGAGCGCCGGAGCTATAATGCTCTGCTGGAATTGCCAACTGGACTGTTAAATAGTTGTGGTGGGCTGCGAGGAGCGGGTATTTTTAATGCAGGGGCTTGCTGTGCTGGAGTTCAGCCGGTGTTCGGCGGCGCCGGGGGGAAGCAGAACGTGTTTTACCTCCTGCACCTCCAGCCCCACGAGAGGCGCCTCGGGCCGGCTGCTCCAGATGAAGCAGATTAATGGGATGTGGAACAGGGAAGTTGATGCTGCTGCTGGTGGTGGTGGTGGGAGCAGGGAGGCATCGCCAGGTGAGATGCAGAGACTCCACCCTGTATTGCCAACCTTTGGGCACTCCCTCTGAGCCCTGCTGAGGGCTGGGTGAGCTCAGAGCCACCACCCCAGCTCTGGTGACATCATTTGAATGCAAAACCCCACAGGGCACCTTTGGATGGGTCTCCAGCACCTTTAACCACGGGACCTGCAGGAAGCTGCCAGGTGGAATGGTCCAAACAAATTATTTCCCTCGCCCAGCCACTGCTGAAGCCCTTTGTGTGTCTGAGCGAACGTGGAGGATCCCCAAGGAGGAGCAGGCAGACCTCACCTCCCCGGATTTTGCTGGCTGCTCTCCTCTGCATTATTCAGAACCACGGGGGGATGTGATTTGCATTCCTTACGGCACCCTGGGATCTCTGATCCCCTTTGGGGGGAGATTACACGAGATTGCAGCGAGACTGGCAGGGAAATTGCTCAAAATTGCACCTATCATGGCAAGGACGCGTGGCTGTGCACGCACAGGGCCGGGAGCAGGAGAGGGACGGGCTGGCAGAAGGGGCTGCGTGACCCAGGGACACTCCTAGGAGGTGGTGGTGGTGGTGCTCCACCAGAGGGGAGCTGATTGAGCAGGAGGTGGTGGCAGGGGAGGCCGGGTAGCATCTTTTCCTGGGAGAAGGAACGGGAGAGGAAGGTGCAGCGGGCACAGGTGGGGTTTGGCTGTGTGAATCTTGAAGGGAGATCAGGGTGGAAGCACGCAGGGCTGTGCTGCGAGACGCCTCCCCTCACATCCCAATTGCCACGAGCAAACACAGGCGCTGCACGGAGCACAGGATACATGTGTTGATGTTTAATTATATCCCAGCAGCCGGGCCTGCTCCAGCCGCTCCCGGGGGTGCCAGCGGGGTGACACCGAGGGCGCCGCAGTTAATTTAAAAATACTTTGATGAATTTATTAAAGAGGATCGGGGTCCTGTCTGTGCCAGCAGCGTGGGAGGCAGCGGGTGGGTCCCTATCCCTGCATCCGTGCGGACCCCGTGCCCCCAGCACGTCCCTGTCCTGCAGGAGCAGCACCTGGCGGATCACCGGGAGCCGAGTTTCCTGCTCCTTTGGCTTCTATGGGATTGCCCTTCCTGCCTTTCAAGCTGCAGGTTTCTCCCTGCGTCTCCCAACTGCTCCACAACTTCTTGGAAGAGACATCAGGGCCTGGCCAGTCCCAGTTTCCTTTTAAAAAGCGTTCAGCACGAGGAGCTGCAGTTTTACTGGAGCAGAAGGAGCACCTGTGTGAGCTCCTCTTTCTCGCCTCCTTTTGCCTCTTTCTGCTCGAGCTTTTTGCTGGGCTTTCAGCAGGGACCTGGGCATCATTTATTGATCCTGCAGTAACACACAGCAAATCCTCCACCGCCGTGCTGGTGTTCCCTGCCCACAACCCCAGGGACTGGGAGGGAAATGAGGGTAAACTTTATGTCCATTTTACAGCTGGACAGGAGGACACAGGGACATGCCTGGGGCTGTACAAACATTCCTGGAGCTGGGTTAGGAGGCCATAGCCCCCCAGTTTCTCTCCTGTTTCAGGGGAAGGCTGTCATGGTCCCCTCCCCATCCCTGACAAGCCCCATGTCCTTGACTCGTGGCCAAAGGTCTTTAACATGAACCCACCCCAAACCCACCCCGAGTGCCAAACCTCTGTCAGAGCAGCAGCCTCTCCCAGTCTGGACTGGCCTGGAGCCAGTGGCTCCTGGGCACAGGCTTTGTATCCCAATCCAGAGCCTCGTGCAGCCCCCCGCGCTCCTCTGGCACCGCAGCTGCTGCTGCAGGGACGGTTCTGCACATTCCCACAGAATGGTGCCTTCCCCAGAAACTTTGCTGGCTGTCTCCACTGCAGGAATCCAGATGGCTATTTTTCATCTTTCACACAATCTGCTCACGCCAGGCTCGGCTGGAGCCAAGCACAGCTCGGCGTGGAAGGGCTGGCAAACCTCTGCTCACATCAGGCGGGACTGAGAAACTTTGGGGGATTTGGATGCCTGCTGGATGCTGCAGAGAGCTTTACCCTGCAGCTGCAGGCCAGGCTGTGAGTCAGGGTCGGTGTCACATAACAGCAGTGAGCATTTTCAGGGCTGTTTGCAGAGTTCAGGTAACACAAACCCGGTGCAGCTGTTTTAATCTCGGGGCAGTGTCGACATCTGGGTTCCCCATCCCTGCAAGTGTTCAAGGCCAGGCTGGATGGGGCTCTGGGCTGCCTGGGGCAGTGGAATGGTCCCCCGCCATGGCAGGGGGTCTGGAATGAGATGAGCTTTAGGATCCCTTCCAACCCAAGCCATTCTGGGTTCTGTGATGTGTGGCAGTGATGACTTTGGTGTAAATGCAGGCTGCTTTATCTGGCTTTTCAGCAGGCACTGGACATGGAGAGGCTTTTGTGTGAATGAGAACTGCCCAGCCTGTGCTGGAGGTCCTGACCCCAGCACTGCCCCCCAGGTCTCTCCCCTAAGGTGGACAGGCAGATCAAGAGCCCCCGGGCAAGAGACGGAGCCGAAATCCCGTGGCAACCACGGAGCCTTTGGATGCAGCCTGGATCAATTGTGAAGGCTTTGCCCCCTCGCTGTGTAAAACATCCAGAGCAAATGTAGAGTGACAGGAAAGGGGTCAGTGGTCTGGGTCACCACTGAGGTGCTGGAGGAGATAATCAGACCCTTTTCCTTCCAGTTCAGTGGCTGCCAAAAACACCGGAGCGCCTCACAAAAGTGCGGGGCCCAGCCAAGCGTGAGCACTCAGAGAGGCCAGCGCTGGAGGAGCCCGGTGTCCCCACCCCGAGTGCCACCGTGAGCTCAGCCCTCGCTCACTTTGCTCTGCTCCACGGGGCGATGACGATTTGGGGGTTGTGAGTCGGGGCGTGAAGCGTTCACATTGCCCCGCGTCACCTGGGAGGTGGCAAACTTCTCCTGGGCTGCTTTTGTGAAGTGTTTTGTGGTCCCCAGGGGGCTCGGGGCAGGTTGAAGCAGCCAGCCTGGATTAGTGGTGCTGTTAATAGAACTCGAGAGCCTCTCTGCTCCATTTGGGGCTGGGCAAAGCCATAGAATGAGGTGATTTAAGAAGGCCAGGCCCCACTAACCCCGCTCCGAGGGGTTTCTCTCCAAAGCTCTCCCAAGGAACATATTAGAGTTTGCTGCTGTTCAGTTCAAATCTTCCTCCCCAAACAAGGCTTTGGTGCTGATTGCATCTCCAAAAAGGCTCCCTGCCGGGGATATTTTGACAGAGAGTGTGATAAAATATAACACAGCAGATACCGTCCCCCTCGCAATTTATGAGGAATTTTGTAACCTGAGGGGATTAATTCCGTATCACGTTACAGCACATCGTATAGATCCTGTCCTCCTGCTTGCTGTTCCTTTGCATACATAATGAGCAAACCTTCGAACGAATTTGCTTGTGTCTGAAGAATTCTCGTGGCTGGGTTTGAGCTAATCAAGCTCCCGTCTCCAGCATCTTCCCCTCACTTTGTCCCCAGATGATCTCACAGTTATCCCGACTTTCTCAAAAGCACAAAATAAAACACTTTCTGTGAGAGCTGCAATTGCTTTTGACAACTCAATGGCTCTTTGGAATTTGGNTCCCCTTCTCAAAAAAAAAAAAAAAAAAATCCCCAGGCTCCCCAGTTCTGCTCCAGATCCCTTCTTCATCTCTTCCCTGTCATTTACACCCCGTGGAGTGGGTGGGGATGGTGGGAGTGAAATGCTGGTTTAGGAGCTTGGAGAAAGGTGGGGTTTGGAGGCATGCAGACAGTTTAGCAGCGATAATCAATGGGATCTGGGCATTTTTGGGAATCTGTCATTGCTGCTCGCCGGGCGTTCGTGCAAATGATCAACAACTCGAGACGGGAGATGTGCTCCCCGCTCCCTCTCCCTGTCAGCTTTTATTTGCCTTCCGTCGCCCTCCCGCACCATCCATAAGCCCTCCTCTTTTGCATGATTGTCTCAATTTGCATTTCCAGCAGATCCACTGACATTTGGCTGGACTCTGGGTGAAACACTCCTTGAAATTAGCCTGCACGTTGAGTTTGTTCTGGGAAGATAAGAAGGGAAGTGGCAGGGGGGCCTGGGGGAAATTACGCACGTGAAACTGCACTGGGAAAGGAGCACCAGCAGCCACACTCCAGGCCAGCAATGTTTCCCTGGGATTTGTTTGGGAAGCAGAATTTGTCACCGTGGGCAATAGACTCGTCTCCCTCACCCCACTGGCTTCCAATCCCAGCACAAGCCCGTCTGAGGAAGCCAAAGGATAAATTGTCTGCTCGCCTGCTCTGGAGCTGCTCTGTAGTGCTGGCAATGTGAGACTGAGGAGGAATTTTAATTTCATGCTGTGTAAGAAGAGTGCATGCAACAGTAGCAGCCGTATGGATTTTCATATGAATAGAGTACAGTATTCATAACAGGGCAGCAGTGTTGTCCCGCAGGTTTGCATTCTTCTCCTTTCTTTGCTGTTTTCACATTTTCCTCGCTGTCCACCCATTCTCGCACTTGCTGAAATGGAAAGTATGTCCTTGCCAGATGGGTGTACAAAGTGACGAGTCTGTTTCTCAGTTAGATGGCAATTGGCTTCAGAGACCTTTTGTTGCTTTAATTTCTGTGCAATCCAAGTGCGAGTCTGTTTTGCTTGAGAGGGAACATTTTTTAGCCTGGTGCCTCTCTTGCTCAGCTTTGCGGGTATCTAAGCACGAGCACTTTGCAGACAGTGGAGCCCATTAATGCTGCTCTGTCTCGAGAACTCTCTAAAATAACGAGAATTAAATTGCTTGCTCGGAGGGGGAAGGCAGGTCCTGGGAATGATTGATCCCTAGGGATGGGTTGTGTGGGGCTGCACTGGGGACTTTTCACCCCTTTCTCCTTCCTGGTGATCTCTTTAGTCCTCACCCAAGAGCTGAAGTCACCTCAGCAGCAAAGAATTTGGTTTGTAAAACGTGTCGCGCTTTGTTCGGGGGAGGTTTTGTTTTATTTGATTTTAAAGATTTCCGTGTATTTGTTAGGGAAGGAGCCTGCAGTGATTTTTCTGCACAGCCATAAAATATGCTTTAGATAAACTTCTCCTCCTAACATCTGTGAGGAGCACGGCTGCGCTCGTTTCCATGCTAAACTGGTCGTTAATGCGCCGGCACGTCTGTCAAACCCAATCAGTTTTGCCAGGTAGGGCAGGTGGATAAATCTGTCTGCCTGCAGACACTGCTCTTCCTGATATCCCTGCGTGGTAGGGAGAGGCGTGAATGGGGGAAATCCTCTTGCTGGCTGCCGGGGAGGAGTGTGCGTGCAACGGGAGGGAGCGGGGAAATCAGGGGATTGTCGGTGCAGAGCGGGCCCGGACGCTGAGCTGGGAAACGCGGCTGGAGAAGGGGTTTGCAGCGAGGCGAGTGATTTTCTCTCCCATCCTCGTCTGTCCCTTTGACAGCTGCTGGCAGCACGCGGAGCTGAAGCCCAGCAGTGCCGGATCTGGCTCCGTGCATTCCCTGCCAGCCGGTGGGAAAGACGGAGAAACCCGGCGGCGTCTCCAGATGGACCCTGCCTGGCCACCCTTCACAGCCCTGGGCTGGTCAGGGCACCCCTCCCCTGCCACAGTGACCCTTGCTAGGGAGAGAGTGGGTGCTGGGGAAAAAAGCTCACAGTCAGGTTCAACCAAATAACTCCATGAGCTGCTCCTCGTGACTGTGGTGAGTTCCCCTGAGGGCTGGTTCCCAGTTCCTCTGGGTTCTTCCCCGGGGCAGTTCCAAGAGATGCTGTCATGGCCTGAGAAGGGGAGAGGTTTCCCAGGTTTGTGCCTGGCACTGCTGCCTCTCCTCAGCCTGGCTTGGAGAGGCTGTTACGGAGCCGTTTCAAGTGCAGGCTAAGAGGGAAGCTAAAGTGACCAATAAAGTCTCTCTTCAGCACTTGTGGAGCCTTTGGGATGCTCTTATAAATCAAAGCCTGCAGGTAGACTCAGGTGCGGGAGCAGAGAACCACAAACAGCATTAATGAGGCCGTGGAACATCATCCCCGCGGTGGCAGAAGCAAAGGGGAGGGTGTTTCATCTTTCAGAGCCTGTGGCTCTAATGATGGTGCAAGTCCTTCAGAAGGAAAAAAGGGACAGTCTGGGGAAAAGGACCTTCTGGGCTGGCTCGTTCCCCAAGATCCAGGAGCGTACGGAGCTGCTCATGGTGCCTGCCTGCTAATTGGAGTTGGCTGTAAATGATTTAGAAAGCGATGGCCTTAGGGAGCTGAGATTGTTGTTTGTGTTTGTCTGGGATTAAATACAGATGGAATTAAAACTAAGGGGAAAAAAAAAAACCACAACAAACCCGTGATTCGAGGAGGGAGCTTTGATGGAATAAATTCCTGCTGCTGAAGGGAGCGGGCGCTGCCGCGGCCGCCGGGTCGGGGTTTCGGTGCCATTCCCATGGAAGCGCCGGGGAAACAATGAAAGGGTAGAGACAGAAATAGAAAGCAGAAAGATGAGTGGACTCTGATGAAAGGAGTCATATTAATAATGAAAACTGGAGGGTTTGAAGCTGCTTTAGAATGAATTTTCAAGGCACGGGGCCTCTCGGGAGCGGGGGCTTTGGCGGCTGCCTCAGCCCTTTGGTGAAGGCACAAACCACAGCACTCCAGATGCTCAGAGCAGGGCCAGGCTCCCAGCCAGGCTCTGGGAGCACAAACTGCAGGAGGAGACAGGGGAATACTTGGTGGGTTGGAATGGCCAGGCCAGAAGCCTCCAGCACCAGGAAAATTGGAGTCTCGTGGTTTTAGGTCACGGCGAGATTTCTTCACAGCTGAGCGCAGACCATGACACAAGCAATGAATCACGACACAGACAAAACACGAGGCCTGGGATCATTAGCAGGTTGCACTCTGCAGATGTGTGGATGTGGAGGGGGTCTGTGCTGGTTCTGGAGCAATGGGAAGGGAAAGGAAGAAGGAGCTCAGCTCCTCTGACATTAAGCAGTGGCCTCGTGCCACAGAGGCTGCTGTGGCTGCCAGCACTCCCTCACTGGGAAAGTCTGTCCTGGAAGGTAACTTTCCCTATCAGTTCTGAGCCTTGGCTCAGTTTATAGCTCTTATTTTAAAAGCTTTGGGAACACTTGATACCCGGTCTGGTTTTAGTGCGAGCAACTCGGTGACTGCCCTTGGTAGAACTCCAGCTCCTGGGGGCAGGGGGTGGGAAACGGGAGCCTCAGGCCCCCGTGATGTCCCTCAGGTCACTTCAAAGCTGTCTGGAGGTGAATGTGAGCAGCTCCCTTTCCTCCCAACACCTCTCTCTGCCCCTTTCAGCACCCCTGACACCTCTCCCTGACTGGCTGCAAATCTCCTGCCAGCGCTCATTAACGTGAGTGCCGAGACTCCCAAGATTCCTGGGTCTGGCTGGAGCCACTTCCACCACTCCCTGGCAAAGCAGAGGCTGAGATCACACCCAGCTCTCCGGGCTGTGGCTTTGCTGCAGCTTTGTCACCTGAGACCGGCAGCAGACGTCTCTGGGATGCTGCTGCACGTCCCTGGTGGGTGCCTCGGTCCCAGCTCCCAGTCTGACCAGTCTGGGGCTGCTCTCCCAGTTGTGCATTGATGGATGTGAAATGGGAAAAGGAGAAAAAAAGGCACCCAGCACCTACAGAGCTGCCTCCAGCTCCTTTCATCACCTCACAGCTCCCCAGGGAGCCTTAGGATGCCTGGCTTTGGGCAGGTATGGGAGATGGAGAGAGGAATTTGTGCTGGATTTAGGGCAAAGACACCACAGAGCTGCCAGCACAGACTCAAGTGTCAGTGGCATTCGATACTGGGGGTGTGGGCAGGAAGACTGTCCCCAAAGCTGCCTGAAAGCTGCAATAACTCCGGGGAGACAGAAAAATTCCATCCACTGACAGCGAATGGGATCTCCTGACTGGAATGCAGCAGCCAGAGGGTCCCTGCCCTTGGCCAGAGAGGGAAGGGGAGAGCACAGCGCCTGCCTGGGGGCTGGAAATGCCGTTTGGGATGTGCCTACGGCTCCAGGGACACACGAATTCTAGCACTGCCCTTGGGAACAGGGTCCCCGGGAGCTGTGGGATGGGCTCCGTGCGGCTCCTGCGGGAGGCTGAGAGGGACAAGGCTGGGTTTTGGCTGGAAGCGCTGTTTCCATGCAAAGGGAGCCATGGCAGAGCACCAAACTGTGCCAGATCCCTGCTGCTGCTGCTGAAACCCATCTTGATGTGCTGCCATCCAGCCGGGAGGCTCTGCTGCCAGCCTGCTTCAGCCCGGTGCTGGCCGTGGAGAGCAGCCTGCGTCCGAAGGGAGGCAGGAGCGGGAGCTGGCTTAGCCGGGCAAGCGGCATCTGGGCTCGCTCTCCTCGGGGGCTTCTCTTTAAAAGGAGCTTTGAATTGATAAATTTTCGCTCCTCTTTGTCTAAAGAAATCTGCCTGGCTTTGCTACAAAGGCACAGCCTGCTCTGCTCGCTGCTGCTCTGCTCCTGGAGCACAGGGACGAGGAGGGCACCGAGGAGCAGGGCTGGGGAGCAGAGCCTGGAGCCCAACGGGGGAGCCAGGCACAGCCTCGGTCAGAATCCAGAGTCAGAGCTGCACAAACACCCAGGGCTGCCTCCGCCCTGCCCTGCCCCAGCGGGGACACAAATGTTCTGAAGGGGTTCAGGCTGCGAGGCCGGGGCTGTGCAGTGGTTCTGAGCTTGCTCCTCACACAAGGGGGGCTGGTTCGGGGGGCTCTGCCCTCTCCCAGGCACAGAAACTCGGCCTCTACAGCAGCAGCAACCAAAACTGGCAGAACAAAGACCAGGACCTTTTTCCAAAAGCAGCCAAACCCTTTGTGACACTGCCTGGGATGAGGAGTGAAATCCTCCTTGAGACACTCCAGCAAATACTCCTACAATCATATCAGTTTTAAACCTGTGTTTCAAGGGACTGGTGTTAAGTGTGAAGGTGAAGGTGTGACTGTTGAGAGCTGGAGGTGCCTGTAGCTTCTCCCACAGGTGAATTTTAGGAAGAAAACAGAGATGTTTGACAGTGGCTTCAGCAGCTCAGCTCCTTGCTGCTGGGGGTGGATGAAATGGTTAAGTGAAGGTGTCTTCTCTCTGTGCTTTCTTGGTTTCTCTGCCTCCCCGTTGGCACACACATCCACGTTCTCTGTTCCTCTCCCATCTGCTTCCCCTTCCCAAATTTCGAACATTTCACTCTTAAAATTTTGCCTTCATGTATATGAATGAAAGAGAAAAATATCCCTGCAAACCATAAGGGCTCGGTAGCTGGGATAAATTTTGATCTGCACCGTCAAACCCCTCGTAGGTGTGGTCGCCTCCAGCTCCGGTTGTGGTGTTGGTGCTGAGCATCCCTCACGAGGAGACTGTTTCTCCATCAGGGTCTCAGTTGTGACTCTCAGATGCTGGATTTAGGCAGGCAGGGGTGGTGCTGCCCTAAAATCTCGGTGCACTCGCTGCTGGGTGCAGATGGGGTGGGGGCACCACTCCGACACCAACACCGGCACGGCGGGGGTTCGGCGTGAACTGCTGGCCTGGTCTCATGCCCAGCCCCTCAGGGGTGTAACTGGAGCTCGGTGGAACAGCAGTTTGGGGGAGATGAGGCCTCTTGCAGCAATGAAAGCACTTAGAGCTGTTTAGGGAAGCAGCCTGTGAGGACAGCGCAGGGGGAGTTGTTCCAGTGTTGAATTACTGCACCACACACGCAGTATTTGCCTAACCAGCTAGACCTGAATTGCTGTTCAAACACTGCTTTGCTGCCTGACGTTGGCAATCAGGGAGCTAATTACACTGGATTAGGGTTTTTCTCTTAATTACATGAAAAATTTAGCGGGGCTGATGTTCATGAGGCTGCAGGGGATTAAGGCGGGAGCCATGTGTTTATCTACAGGTCAATTATGGAAGCGAGAGCAGGAATGTGCTGGAGCTTTGTCTCTCCCATCCCTGCACCCCAGCCTGGACCCATCTCCTGCTGCTGCTGCTTTTGGGCCGTGGGCACGAGGAGGGATTAGCTGTGCTGGCTGCTGGGGGAACAGCAGCGGGGCCGGGGGAAGAGCTGCCCCTGTGCTGCTCGTGTGGGCTTCGGCAGCTCTGGGGCAGGTCCGTTCCACCTCCTCACGCCCAGGAACTACGAGCAAAACCTTTCAGCCTGAAGCCAGGCTCAGGCTGCTGTGTCCCGCTGGACCAGGGCATGCAGGCTCTCCGACGTGCTGCTCGTATGTTCCAAACCCATTCTCAGCTCCAGTCCTGCAGCCATAGCCCCTTTTCCCCTCCCTCCCCCCAGTCTGGGGTGTCTGACGTTGCTGGTGTGCTTTGCCTGGGTCACCCCGTGTCGTTGCTGCAGCTGCCCTTGTGTGCAGTGGCATCAGCTGTGACCCTGTGGTTGCCACCAGGGACAGCATCACCTCTTCGTGATGTGCTTTCCCCGTGGATGGCGTGGACAGGGGAGCTCTGTGTCCGCTGCTGGTTCTGCCAGGACAGGACAGGGCTGTGGCTGCTCTGCAGGGAATTTCACGGCGCTTCAAGGGTTAGACCCAGTCCTGAGTCCTGACTGGTTCAGAGGCACAGACAGAGCACCAAGATCCTGCAGATCGCTCTCCTTCCCCAGCTGAATCCGAAATTAAACTCTGAATTTGGGTGTTTGAGGACCAGCAAGCTGGTGCACCCACCCCTGCTCCCTGGCCCGATGCAGAGCAGGGCAGTGTGTGCTGGCCCAGCTCTGGGGAGCGGCAGCTCCAACACTCCCAGGACAGGGATGGGCAAGGACAGAGGGACAGGGACGGAGGGACAGGGACAGACGTGTGCTCTGAGCCCAGCCCAGCAAATCCTGCTGTGTTCAAGGCCGTGCTGAGCAGCGTTCCATGTGCTGCATACACAGATTATTCAGAGCCAGTTCATCTGCTTATCTGCTGATTAATTCTGAGATGCTGGAAAGGGCATGTGCCAAAGGCTTAGGGAGTTACAGTGCGGAGATGGAAGAGATTTTGCTTTTTATTTTTATTTTTATCCTTGATCTGCCCCAGAATAGCACTGGGGAAGCAGCTCAGAGGGGCAGGAGGAGCTTTCCTCACACACCAGGAGCCTGAGCTACCTCAAAGCTCTGTCTGATGGAGATTGGGGCATGAATGAGCAGATAGGGAAATGCAAGGAGAGGCTCAGCCCCATGGATTTATATTGTAGAGCTCCCATCAGGAGACTTTAATGCTTCCAGGACAGGGAATGTACCAGCAAATGTCCCTGGGCCCCAGCCAGCCCTGCTGGTCCTGCAGGGGACACGTTTGCTGCAGCTCCTGCGTGCCCAGAGGTGATGAAGGAGCCCCAAACACGGAGCCTGTCCCTGCTCTGTGCTTGCCCACGGCCCAGGCAGGCTGCAGGGGCAGGGGAGAGCTGAAGGGAGCCGTGGGGCAGTGCCAGCTTGGCCAGGGCTCTCTGTCCTCACACGACCTCGCTGCAGGGCTGCTCCCGCGGCCAAACCCGGCCTCTGTCCGGGCAGCGCAGTCAGGGACGGGCTGGGCACGGAGACCGAGTCCTTTGTGAGGCTCTGGGCCGTTCCTCAACCAGAAAATCCCGTCCCCACCGGCAGCTCTGCGTCCTGCTGGGCGTTGGGGTGGCCCGGGGGAGCAGCAGCGATGTGGGAGAGCCTCATTTCCCCGGATCTGAGCGAAGCTCAGCGCTCTGTAATTTTCTCACATCCTCTGCCCGAGCAAGGTTAGATCTGATCAGTAACACATGACTGGCTCTGCATGCACAAGTGAAACCAAAAATATGCACGGCCTCCTTGTTCACCTGATCGCTCCTGCCTGACCTAGAGCGGCGCAGAACCACCAGGCAGGGTTTATCCGCAGGTTTATAAACTCCAAAGACAATAAAATTTAGATTCTCTTACTTCCTTCTGGGCTTTGGCCTTCGGCGCCTCAGAGTTTGGCTCATGTTCCAGCATTCCCGGGAGGTGCTGGGCAGGAAATCGAAGCCATTTGAAACATATTACTTACATGATGTTTTCGAAAAGGAAAGAGAATAATATTTCCTGAGGAACTGTGTGGCTCCCACCTGATCAGCTGGAAGCCGTGGCTCCGGAGAACCAGGGTTTTCGTGTGGCAGTTTTTGACAGTCATTTCGTTTCTTCCTCCTTGGGGACAATCAGGAGTCAGTGAAGCTCGTTCAGAGCAAACTTCACATTAGACAGTCTTGTCTAAGTGGCTTTTGATGCCATTTTACATGGCCACTCAAGGTCAACAAAGCAAACTAAGCAAGACCAATCCCTTCAGCTGTGAAATGCAGTGCTGGAGGAGGACGGTGGCGGGGGGAGAGAGCCTGACACGGAGCTGTGCAGGATTATTCAGCTGGAAGGGCACAGGTGAGGTGTGGACAGATCACACAGATGCAGGGCTATTTTGGGGGCTGTGGGCAAGAGCTGCAAATGGTTTGTGACAAGCAGATACCTGGTGCCTCCCTCGCCCTAAATAACACCAGAACAACACCAGCTCTGCGCTTCCTCTCATGTTTTCTGTCCATCACAGAGGCTGAGGCTCAGCCCTGTTCTCCTTCACTTGCGCTGTTATTCACTCCCCAAATGCCACTCACAGCTCCCTCCATCCCTGATTGTGTCCTGCAGGCAGGGACAGGCAGTTGTGGGTTCCTGTCCTGGCTCATGGGTCCCTTCGGGTGCCTGCTGACACCGAGCCCAGCTTTGGCGAAGGGCGAAGGGGAGAACGAGGGCAAAGAGTGGGAAAAGGCAGGGAATGACCCAGGGTTTGTGGCACCCAGAGGGCTGAAGGGCAGCCTGGGGAGTGTTCCCTGCACACCCAGGGCCCCCAGCTAACCCTGCATCCCTGCAAGGCTGCCAGGGCTGTGCAGAACAGGATGCTTTGGGAAGAAAAACCCCTCTCTGCCTGTCGCTGGAGCTGTCCCACTCTTTCCTTGCCTGGGCTTCCATTTGCTTCCCAGCTGGAAGGGAAGGAGCTGCACGGAAGCTGCAGGGAGCAGGAGGAGCAGGGCTGGGGCAGGAGAGGGATGGCAGAGGCTGAGGAGCAGCGGGCAGAGGGGTCACTGTGCAGAGCTGTGGCACAGCAGCACCCACCTTGTCCCTGCCTCGGGGAGGCTGCAGCCTCATCCCTTTGCTGGATTCCTTGCTCAGTGCCCAAACGTAAAGCCTGGAGCGGAGCTGGGCTGCCAACCACGACTGCCAGCTCCCAGAGAAGCGCCGAGGCACCTCCTCAAAAATCAAACGGGGGAGAAGAGGGAGAAGGGGCTGAGCACAGGGAAAGGACAGCACTGCTCACTGGGGCTCCTCGTGAGAGGACAGGTTAGAAGGGGACAGGTGGTGTGCCCTGAGCTCTGCTCCTTCTGGGCAGGAAACCCCCGGGACCCTGAGTGCTCCCACCTTTCGAGGCTGTATTTGATGCTGCTGGAAGGTGCGAGGCTGCTGGCCCTGGACCCCCAGCAATTGTCTCCTTGCAACAAGTGCTCCAAAAGAAGCAGCCCTGCTCCTTCTCAGCGTTCCCCGATCCCTGGAGCCCCCCAGGTTATTGCTCTCTGCCGCCTGCTTTTGTACTGAGCCCTCTCCTGCACTGCATTTCCTCTGTACTACAGCAGACAACCTTTTGGGCACCTCACACATCATTTTCTACACCTCGCTGCTGCTTTTAGCTGATTTAGGGCTGCTCTGTGCCATGCAGTGGTTGGTTCCAGCAGCAGGGCGTGCAGAGCCTTCCTGAGGGCACAGAATGGGAAGGAGCTTCCCTCTGGGTGGGAGGCAGAGCTGGGCCTCCAGGAAAAGACAATGCTGCTGATTTAAAGCACCATCCAAAGCAATCCAACCTCGCCAGCCCAAATTTGATTCTAATGAATCCATCCCCGGAAGAATACTACTTAATTAATTAGCAGCTCATTTGCATGAGGTGGCATGTTATTAAAGTTCTGCTGCTGCAAGTGGGGCTGTGACAAGGTGTGAGCTGACAGCTTTTCAAATAAAAAGTCTTTTCAAGGAATGATCTCCCAAACTGGCAGCTTTGTTCTGAACGAGCCTCTCATGCAGTAATAAATTAAAGACATGGGGCTGCTGATTAGGCTCTGCATGGTGCCTCTGTGCCATCCTCCCTCCCTCATCCTGCAGGGTTGGCTCTGCACAAGGGTGGAGGGAGCAGAAGGATGGGAGAAGGAAATGACGGCATGGAGAAGGAAAGAACCTCTTCAGTGGCAATTTCTTTTAAGGATTTGTCCTGTCAGGATCTCTGGGCTGCTGCTTCACCCCAGCAATCAGCTCCTTCCCCTCCAGAACCCTGCAGAAAGGCAGCAAGGGGTCCTTCTCCCGATCTCTTTCCTCGAGGGAATGGGAAGAACTGTGCTCGTGGAAGAAATGTTCATGGAATCTCTTCTCCAGGCAGATCCAACATTGTGGGTGCACCCCAGAGCTGCTCCCTGACCTTGGCATGGCAGCTGGGTGTCCTCAGCCAGGGGACAGGGGGGCTGTGGAACCAGATCATGGGCTCACAGAATGGTTTGGGCTGCAGGGACCTTAAAGCTCATCTTGTTCCATGGGCAGGGGCACCTCCCAGGATGCCAGGGACACCTCCCAGTATCCCAGGGTGCTCCAAGCCCTGTCCAGCCTGGCCTTGGGCACTGCCAGGGATCCAGAGGCATCCAGAATTTGGATCCAGGGGCATCCAGAATGGTGCAACAGCCTGTTGAGTGAGGATTGAGCTTTTGCAGGGAAGGAACAGTGGCTTTTAATTTGTGTTTCAAAACCTCCCTGGCCTTCCCTGGAGGTGAGCTCACACTCTGAAATGCCAAGGTTGAGTGTTCAGGTCTCTGTTTCAGCCTGGGCAGGCTGCAGCCACTTGCCACAGGCAGGAAGCCTTCCCCAGAAGAGCCATCACCCACCCCGCTGGGAAGCATGAGTTAATTCGGGTTGGTTTGTGGGTTTGTGGGTTTGTTTGTTTGTTTGTTTGGAAATCTAAGGAATGTTCCTGGCACTGGCAGGCAGAGCTTGAGGAAAACTTCTCAGCTCCAACACAACCCCGAGCAGGGCTCCCTCCAACAAACTCTTCACCAAACTGATTTTTCCCCCCAGGGTTTTGCAAGGGCAGCCCCAGCAGTGGTTAGTGAGCGTATTTAATGTTTGGTTGGATGGTGTAATTCGGGGAAGGATGGATTTTCCCCTCCCTCAGGGAGCAGAGCAGTCGGGCTCCAGGAGCTGCTTTGCTCCCAGCCCCTTCTCCTGCCAGCGCCGTGACTCCTGCAGGGAACCCGTCCGTCGAGGCTTCCCCAGCTGACTTTGGGGCAAAGACAAAGGTGATGCCCTCTGTGACAGGTCCATTCCGGCCTAATTTGGGAGAAATGCATAAAGAAGATGTGACAGGAGAGAAGGAGACTGGGAGATGAGAGAGCCTGCAGGTAATGGAGTTAATTGGATGTGCTGATTTGAATTGGATGTGCATGTAAGGTTCGTCATTAACTTCCTCACGGACACATCTATGATTTAAAGGAAAGATACTTAATGGGATTACTGTTTCACTTGGATTCCGAGGGGGAGACTTCCCACGCGGAGAGCAGGGAGCCCAGTCCCATTCCTGGCGCTCCTGCCTGCAGGAGGGGCGTGCAGGGAAGCTTTTCCAGGGCTGGCTTCTCCTCCCGTGCATGGAGACACGGTGAGGGGTCCTGCCGGGGGCTCGGGCCCCTTGCTCACCTTCATTAGCAAATTCAGACCCCAGATGTGGGGTGGACTGGCTGAGTGATCCCCACCAAACTCCCCCACTTCCCTGGGTTTAGCAGTGACCTGGAAATGGGTCCAGTCCCCATGTCAGCAGCGAGTCTGAGGGGCACTTGACTCCCAGCTTTTCACAGAGGGCCTGAAGGGCTTTTGGAAACTTCTTGGGTAATGATTTGCAATTCCAGTTCTGGATTCTCCCCTCCTGGATGTGGCTGTGGGCGTCAGAGGATGCAGGACCCGGAGCATCACGCAGGCACCACCTTTTCACTTCGTGGCCATTACAAAAATAGTCAAGTTCAGGCAGTGCCTGCTGCTCCTGGCCCTGGGAATCATCTCAGGAGCCCCTCCATTGCCTCCCTGGCTCTTCCACATGGAAGCCCAAAGTGCTTTGGGACCCACCAAGCACCTGCAGACGTGGGGAGGAGCTGCAGCTCTGGAGGAGTAAATGGGTGGCCCTGCTGCAGGATCCAGGGTGGGGAATCAGCCCCTTCATGCACTGACTTATTCAGCTGTTTTTTCTGGCATCGGGCATTCCATCATGAGTCAGCCTCGTGGAAACGGCCGTAATGAGAGCAGACAGGTAATTTAATCATGGAAAGTTCCTACAAAGAGATTCAATGTCTTCTAATGGGAGCCTGCTGGGAGGGACTGCAAGGGGAGGCAGAGAGATCCCAGCACTGGCACTGGCTGGGCAGAGCACCTGGGGGGAACGTTCCTAGCAGAGGTGTGCTGGAGCTTGGTGTCAGATTAGATCCTTGAATGGCTCCGACACGGCGACATCCCGGTGGCACAATGAGCAGTTTTGCTAATCTCTGGTGCTAAAGCCCGGCTTACGCCTGCACTGAGGGGGTATTACAGAGCTCAGTGCGAGCCCGGCTCTGCAGGGCTGCAGCTCCCTGCACCCAGCACATCCTGCTCCATCCCGGGGGCTGCCGCCGGCCCCGCGAGCCAGGGATGAGTTTGGATTTGCAGATTATGTCATTAGGCACTTCTCAGGAGAGATTTGTAAACAGCCATCAGGAGGGAAGGGCTGTATCCGGCCCAGGCAGCTCCTCGGGTTCATGTGGCAGCCTGTGGTGTGTCCTCCCAGGCTCTGCTGTCCCTCTGATCCCCGTTTCCAACTTGCTGAGGTGCCTCTCCCCACACCTGCCTGCTGCACCCATCCCAGCCCTGCTGCCCTCCGTGCCTCTCCATCACCGTGTCAGGAGACAGGGACAGTGAGGGGACACAACCAAACAGCACCGCTGGAGCCCAGCCCCGTCCCTCTGCTCCCCTCTCCTGCATGGCCGTGCTGGGATGAGCCCTGGATTTGGGATGAGCCCTGGATTCGGGATGAGCCCAGGGGTGCAGGGTTGGTCCCACACCACTGTTCCAGGGACAGGTCAGGAGTTGTCTGGCCCCGGGAGGGCACCCACACGTGAGGCAGAGGAATTATTTCCCTCTCCAAACGTCAACAAGAAGCTTCCTGCTGTGTGAGATGATCCCTTTCTTCTTCCTCGTCCACAGGAATCATCGTTCTTCTCTGACATCATCATTTGTTGCCATGGAAACCGAGCACTGAGCAAGAGATGCAGTGGAGCATCCTGGTGTCAGTGGGTGCCTCTCAGCCCTGGGCTGTGGGCAGGGGGCTCTGGGGTATCGGGGGGTTCAGCACCCACCCGGAGAGTGGGGCAGGGGGGCAGCGGGCTCTGCTGTCCCTTTGTCCTGTGCCCTGAGCCACCTCACCACGACAGGCTCCAGGAGAGCCCCAGGGCTGCTCCCCGGCCTCTGGGGGGGCAGGAGGGTGCAGGCAGCACCCAGCACCCCGTGCTGTGCCCCAGGACTCCCATTCCAGGCACGGCTCCAAGCCCTCGTCCCGGCTGGAGGAGCCATCGGGCGCACGGCGCTGTCTCCGACCCAGAGCTGCAATTCCCAGTTGGAATTGGCCTGCACCAGCCTTGTCCAGTGGTATCTCTCTTTATTAGCCCTGTCTGACCTCATTACTAGAAAGAAGCTCAATTTAACGAGCTGCCGGTGCCCTGAGGGAACTCTGGAAAACAGTTGTTTTTCACAAAGGCTGCTGATCCTTCATGTCCGGCGCCTTCATTTTGCTCTGGCCATTAATCAGGCGTTTGCATGGGGCTGGCTGTGGCTCCCTGACAGCCCCGGGTTCTGCTGTTGATTCCTCAGGTGATTTTTGTCCCTCTGTCCCCGCTGCAGGCTGGTGGCTCCCGAAGCAGCGTGGGTGACTCGGGCTGCAATGCCCAGTGAGGCACTGGGCTCACACTGGTGTGAGCCTGCCTCTGATTCTCGGTGTTTCACGGGGGCTGCGATGATCCTAATTCTCACAGGTGGAATTAACGCAGGATTTGACCTTCTGCCTTTTGGGGGATTTTGCTTTCTGAAAATTCAGGGCTTTTGAGGCAGGCTTGGGCTGGCAGCTTAATCCTGCCGGAGGCTCCGTGCGCCTGCCTGGGGGTGTCCAGCAGACCGCTCACATTCCCACCTGATGTCCTTTTATAGCTCTGAAATCTCAGAAGGGAAAGGGAAAAAGGAGAGAAACCCAGAAAACAAATGTGTTTGTGTGTAGCCAGCGTGTCTGCACGTGGCAGGAGGCACCGGGGCTCCTTCCGAGGGGAGGATTCATTCGGAGCACGGTGCCGGGGAGCGCCTCTGCTCTCCGGGTGTGAAGCTCTCCTGGCATTTCCAGCTGGGGTGGCTCATTTCTCAGATAAACCTTAATGTGCTTAACAACCTGCTCTCTTACCTCCTGGGGACGTGAACCAGGAAAAAGAGCCGGCCCTTTCTGTGCTCCCTCCTGCCTCTTCCGAAGGTTTAGGCTTCGGGTTTTCCTGCCTTTCGCTCCGTTCCGCAGCCAGGCAGGGAATGATGGAGCAGCAGAACGAGCTGGGGCAGATCCCGGCATCTGGGGGATAAGAGGTGATCCCAGGGCTGTGTTCCCTCTCCTGCGTGGGCAGCAGGCGCATCCCGGCCAATTCCCGGCACATTCCTGGCCCGTTCCCGGCCCAGTCCCGGCTCAGTCCCGGCCCATTCCCGGCCCATTCCCGGCCCAGTCCCGGCCCATTCCCGGCTCCCTGGCCCGGCAGCGCTGTCGCTGCGAGCCCTTGGCTCTCCCAGCCCCGCACACACCGCGTTGCCATCCAGCGGCTCTCCAAATATGCAAATCCTGGTGGGAAAGACGATGTAAATAGTTTGTTTATCCTCCTCCCTTCCCCTCGCACAGCCCCCGAGGCCATCAATTATTAACTCGGGGAAGAGAAGGCGGCTGCTGGCAGGGATGTTGCTTGTCACAGCCTGGGCTGGTTTTCCTGCAGGAGCAGGGGGTTGTTTTGGAGGGATGGAAGGGCGCCTGGAGCCCGGGCTGAAGGGGCCGTGTCAGAGCTCTGCTCGCTCAGCGGAACGGGCTGGGCTGGCTTTGCCTCACTGAATCCTGCAGACGGCAAAGTGGCAGCAGCATCTCCAGGTTCTAAGCAGAGATGATGCTCCAGGAGGATTCCGTGGCAGGAAGAGGTGATGGAGATTGTCCAAGTGTCAGTCTACAGGTGTCTAGAGAATTAAAAAATACCTCTGCAGTACCTTGGCTTTGCTGTTGGCTGTAGAGTTTTGTGGTCTCCTTTCAGGCTTATTTTAGAGAGAATCTTAAAAGTTTACAGTTTTCCTTCCCCCTGGATGGTCAATCACAGCTCACTGGCAGCCCCTGTGCTCACCTTGCAACCACAAAACTTTCTCATTATTTCTGCTGGATTTGGAAAATCACATTTGCTCCAGTGGAGAGGGAACCTTTGCTCCAGCTCCTGCTCCCACGCGCTGCCTGCTGGCTCCCTGCTCCCTCTCCAGCTGGGAGCTGAGATTTTCGAATTAATTCCTTTTCCTCCCCTGTCCTCCTCCTCCTCCCCTCGCCCCACCACCCCCCGAAATAAGCCTGGAATTTGGCTGCTGTGAGATGCCCTCTGATCCGTGTGTGCTCCCTGCAGATCCGGGCGGACGGCCCTCCCCAGGGCGGGATCCAGTACGAGGTGGTGACCGTGTTCAAGGACGGGAGCCCGGTGCTGCGGGACATGGCCTTCTCCATGGACCACAAGTACCTGTACGTCATGGCAGAGCGACAGGTGAGTGTCTGCTCCCCTGCCTGGGTGCTTCCAGCCCCCTTCCCCGAGGAATGCGCTCTGGAGTTCAGCCTCGTGCTGCCGTGATGGGGACAAGAGGTCGGAGCGCCAGGAGGAGCTCGGGTTTATCTGGCCCTGAGCAGAGATTGGCATCAGTGCTCGGGGGAGAGTTGTACCTGCTCGTTCCTGGCTGGAAGTGTTGGGAACGGAGCTGGTGTGGGGCTCTGAGCCGTTCCTGCCTCAGTGCTGAGCTGCAGGGATGCCAGGGCTGCTGCTCGTGCAGCGGGGCTGGCAGGTTTGCATGGGTTTGTCTGGGAGCGTCCTTTAGCACAGAATCCCTGAATCCCTGAATCCCTGAATCCCTGAGGTTGGAAAAGCCCTCCCAGCTCATCAGTTCCAAGCTGTGCCCAATCCCCACCTTGTCCCCAGCCCAGGGCACTGACTGGGCCTTCCTTGGACACCTCCAGGGATGGGGACTCCAGAGCTCCCTGGGCAGTCCCTGCCAAGGCCTGAGCACCTTTTTTGTGCACAAATTCTTCCTGAAATGGCTGAACTGATGGTGGCTTTATTTCTGTGTATTTCTTTGTTTATTTAGTTGTTTACCAGCATGTTTGAAGGGGGTGCCAGTGAGTGATGCTGCACAGAGGGGAGACCAGGCCCCATTAACCCTGGCTCTGCTCTGTGCCAGCTCTGCTCCTGCCCCGGGGTGGTGCCCAGCCCGAAAAAGCACAGCCCAAGTGATGATGATGGGAACTGGGGCTGGCAGTCCGCGAGAGGCTGGTGCTGGGGGAGCCAGAATGATGGCAGTGATCTGGGGCCTTCTGTTCTTCTCTGAGGCACAGAACCACTCGGAGCCCCCACGCTCGGATTTCCGGGCTCGCTGGCTCTGCTGAGCGCTCTCCTGGCCGTTCCTCACGACTGTGGGATGCAGGGTGATAGGGCTGGTGCCCTGGGGGAGCTGGAGGCAGGGGGAGGGCTGCACCTGGACGTGTCTGGGTGCTGTTGAATTGTTCTGTGTGCAGTGAACCCTCTGGTCACCGGCAGCTTTCCTCCTGTCCTGCCTCCCCCCTGCTCTGAGGCGCTGCAGGGCGGTGTTGGTGTGACCAGGGATGGAGGCAGAGAGCAGCTCTCCTTGTACCTTGCACCGGGAGCTCCCAGCTCCTCCCAAAGCCAGCAGAGCTGTTCTCCTGACCTACGGCAAGAAAAGAAAAAAACCTGGGAAACCCTTTGCTTGGTTATAAAGTCATTAAAAAGCAGGGAAGAAACATTTTAGGAGAGGGCAAAGTCTTCTCCCCGCTGAAAGGCTCGAGTGAGTGAATCCCTGGCGCTGAGGAAGGCGTTCTGTGCTTGTTGGAGCCACTCAGGGACAGACACTTGCATGAGCAGCCGCAAATTTCAGATCCCATTGCAGCTTGGGCTGGGATTAGGCAGCAATAACGGGGATCTGTGCAAACTTTGCAATTGAATTATTTTATTCAAATGTTAATGCTTGGTCACTTGTGCAGGAGCCACGTGCTGCCCGTGCTCCCACCGGGGAGGAAACGGCCCAGTGTGGATCTCAAACAGTTGAGGAAGTGTTTTCATTAGGAGCAAAATCCAGAGGGAATGCCTCTAACTCATCTTTTATGAGGCAAGAGCGTCTTAATATTCATCAAAGCACTAATTTGCTTAATTGTGAAACAAAAAGATGTGAAGAGAATTAGCAAATAATGGAATATTCCAGGAACATTAATTCCATTTTCAGCCACTGCTCTGCCTTGGGGAGACTCCAGGAGCCGGGGGCTGTTGCCTCTCATTCCTTGCAGGATTTGCCCCAGGATTTGCCTTTTGCCCTTGCAACAGTGCGTGCTTCGGGTCCCAAAATCCCAGCACCCGATGCATATGGATCTTGTCAGCTCCTGTGACCCCAGTGCCCCCATCCTGGCAATGTGATAGTTCAGCAAAGTGCAGCCAAGAATATATTTCTCCCTGGTTTCTCTATAAAGGAGGCTGGTGATTGAAAAGGGGTCAGCACCAGGAGGAGGAGAGAGGTCCAGTGGCCCCAGAGGGCTGAGGCTGTAAATGGTGGGAGGTGCCCTGAGAAGGACTGAGAATGTTCAGCAAAACAATGGCCTCCAGAGGCTGGAAATCCAGAGCAAACCGAAATCCTGCCACAGGAAGATGCCACAGAGAGCAGCTGCTCCTAGCAGGGCTGTGCTGCGCGTTACCGTGGGGGGAGGACTGTCCAGAGCCGGGATTTGAATGTCTGCTGAGACAGAAACAGGCCAGTGCCTGTGCCAGAGCACGGCTCTCGAGGAAAGGGCCGAGGAAGGTGCTCCCCAGCAGCGCTGTGGCAGCTCCTGAGCTCCTTTGGGTCGGGGGCAGGCGGCCCTGGGACGGGATCTCGGTGCGGGGCCGGGGCTGTGCTGAGCGGGCGGAGGCGTGGGGATGCTTCCCCGCACAGGATGGAGCTCCTCGGCACGGAGCCCACCTCCCTTCCGCGCCAGCAGCAGCCAGGACCGGCTCTGTGCTGAAATGCACCGGGAAAGGAGCCGGTCCCTGCTCAGATCTGGAGCTGTGGCTGCAGGCACAGCCCTTCCCCGCTCCCCTGGCTCCTGTCCCAGCCCCGTCTGTGCTTTGCTCCAATTTTTTCCTCCCTCTTTTTTTGAGCTCTCCCTGAGCCTTTCATGTGTCGCTGCCAACTCCTTCCAAAGCAGAGTATTTGACATTTGATTTCACTCCCACAAAGCACAGAAGCAACAGTTGCACAGCCCAATCTGGGGGAGAGAGGAATAAAGAAACTTCGCTTGCAGGCTCTCGGAGTTCTGGAAGCACAGGGTTTAAGGGGGGTTATTAGGAGCTGTGTCAGGTTCTCTTCCTGCAGCACCTGGTTTCAAATACTCAGGAGGGGAAAAGACAAGTGCTTCTGACCCCGTTTAAAGCAGAAATTCATTTCTCAGTGTTGGTGGAGCGAACAAAGCCCATTTCTGCCCACAGGCTGAGCAAGGCTCAGGGAGAGCTGGGTGGAGATGGAGATGGAGATGGAGATGGAGATGGAGATGGAGATGGAGATGGAGATGGAGATGGAGATGGGTGGCATTGGAGGAGCTTTGTGGGGTTCCAGGGTGGGTCTGGCAGGTGTTGGCAGAGTTACTCTCCCCAAAATCCCAATTTTTGGGTCCTGTCCCCAAATTCACCATGGGTTCTGTGGTGGGTCAGTGCTGGGGGGACCAGCATGGCCACAGTGAAGAGACCATGGCTCTTCTCAGCCACTGCCTCATTTTTCACAGACAGGCAAATTCAATTAACAGCTTCTGTCAGGAAATAAACCCACCAAAAAAAAAAATATTGAAGTGGAATCGGTCACTTGTGAGACGTGGGGGTGCACCCAGGGCTGGTCAAACAGCAGGTGAGGGGTTAATGGCAATGCCCTGACAAATGTGGGGCCACCAAGAGCCCCACAATTAAAAATTTCCCATTTCATCCCCGAGTCTGTCACAGAACCCCCCACAACAACCCCTGCACGTGCAGGAAATCTCCTCTGCTTCCTTCCTCCCAGAGGGAAGGGCTGAGGCTCGCAGAAGTGCTGGTGGCAGTGCTGGACAGGCACTGTCGGGTGCCGGGGAGGCAGCCGGGCTTTCCCACGGGGTGGTTTCAGTTCCATCAGCCCTGCGGGGCGAGGGGCTCTGAGGCTCCGGGGCTGCGGGACCCCCTCTGCTCCCGGGGGCAGCAGCTCTGCCTCGGCTCCCGTCCTGCCCCAGCCAGCCCGGCCCGCCCTGGTGGGCACAGCCCAGCCGGGCACTGTGGGAGCACCACCAGGACTGGGGCCAAAGATTTTCGCGGCTCCTGACAGAAGAAGGAGTTTGGCTGTTTTTTAAGCCGGCAGCGAGAGGAGCTCAATCAAACCCCGGGCAGGGACTGCCGGCTCCAAAGGATTTCAGCACCTAATCAAGGGCTGTAAACGTGGGATTTAAATCGGCAGGATGGAAATGCTCGCAGGAAATACTCCTTGGAAGGAATGTCCTTGTGTCGGTGGTGGGGAAAGCATCCCAGGGGGGCTCTTTCCATCCCTGCCAGGCCTGACTGTGGCAGCTCCAACCCCATCCAAGCCGGTTTGGAACTCTCCAGGGATGGGGCAGCCACAGCTCCTCCTTATTTATCCCCAGACCTGTTGCTTTTCCACCGGCTGAATTTCCCCCCTCCCTCTCCACATCCATCACCGTGGCTTTAGGTAAAGAAATTGTCTTTTAGCCTGCTCTGGGAGCAGTGAAATATTTGCTTTGCAAGTGCCCCTGTGCCAGGAGCTGCAGCTCTCTGGGGATGATTTGTTGTGCATTCCCCCGTCCTGTAACCCCGAGAGGTTTCAGTCCTGTGCAAACTGCTTTGCTTTGGACTGAACTCTCTGGATGCTGATTGAGGGGGAGACAGATGGGAGCTGCCCGGATGATTTAGGAGAAGATGGGATTGGAGTGAGGGCTGAGAAAAACAGGGGAGCCCATCAGTCCTGGAGCAGCAGGGCTGTAAATACTGATGGTGTCCTGAAAAGAACTGAGAAAACATGATAAAAAATGCAGGAGATGTGGATAAAAGGGTCTGGAGCCATCAAGAGTGAAAAAAACCGAACTGACTAAATTTTTAACTACATTATCTGCTAGTTGAACAGCCAGTTAGCTGGACATAATCTCAGCAAACTTTGAACACTGGCACAGGGGAAAGGGCTCGGCTGAACCCCCCAGGAGGTGTCCAAAATCCTGCTTCCCATGGACTCCTCTTCTTTCCAGCGCTCACGCTGGGCCAGCGAGGGAGCTCGGGGTGGGGACAGATCCCCGGGAGGAAGGGCTGTGCCCCGGGGGGTGTTTGCACAGCTCCCCTTCCACACCACCTGCTCCTCCTCCCCCCTCCCCAAATTCCACTTCCACCCGAGATCATTACCAATGCCTCCCTGGCAGGGAGGATGTGTTAATTAACACCAGTTGACCAAGAAGCCGCAGCCCGGGCAGGTGGGACAGCCCGCTGCCCCTCGGGTGCCCCGCTGCCAGCACATCTGTCAGGCCCACAGAGCTCTGGCCCTGCTGGGGCTCTCGTGCTGGTGGCCACACTGGTCCCAGTGCCTCCCCACAGCCCCCAGCCGGCCGGGGTTTCTGTCCAGACACAAAACAAATGTGGGGAGCTCAGGGCAGGAGCCTTTGAGGTGAGGAATCCTTGAAGAACAAACTTTCCGGGAAGAAGTGGTGAAAAACGCTGCAGTGTGAGCTCGGGGTCGGTGGTTTGTTTTTCCTAGATGAGTTCTATTTCAGACATCGCTCCTGTGCTTGTTCCTTTCAAGTGCTGGCTGCCTTTGCCTGCGGTTTGTTTGTTTTGCTTTGGTTTTTCTTTGTATTAGGGCTGTTTCTTCCCCTGCCAGTCACAGCCACAGGGTTCCCATGTGTTTGCTTCAGCATTTGCTTCCCTTTCCAATTCCTCCTCTCGCACAGACCCATTGTTCCGTTTTCAGGCGAGCCACCGCAGTCCTGAGGCATTTCTAGAACTTCCCCTGCGTGCAGGTTCCCAGGCACAAATCCTCAGCTCCCTGGTGCTGTGGGGCTTGCAAGGGGACCTGTGACACCCTCAGGAGCTGGGGGCACGTCTGATGTCCCTCCAGATTTGTGGCCATCCCCCCCAATCCATCCTGAAATAAGCTGAGTTCATGGAATCCCAGAATTTTTTGGGTTGGAAAGGACCTTAAAGATAATTTTGTCCCAAGCCCTGCCATGGGCAGGGACACTTCCCACTGTCCCAGAGCCTCATCCAGCTCTGTGGGTGATGCTGATGGGTTTGAGCTGGGTTTGGAAGCTGCAGAGCCCTGGCTTAGCTGCAGGATTTCCTGTCTGGATGGACAGACAGACCCAGGTGTCCTTCCTTAGCAGCAGCAATGACAGGCGGAGCTGTGTTCCCAACAGGGAAGATGTCTTGAAGGAGAGATCTGAAATGTCACACTCGGTGCTCAGCTCTGAAACTTAAAAACAGATTTGGAGATTCCTCTTCCTCTTTAAACTTCCCCTTGTCCCCCACTGCCGGGCTCCTGGGGTGGTTTGCACTCCCAGCAGATGAGGTTGGCGGGTACTGAGCCGGCGAGGCCGGGAATTGCTCACAGAAAGGAAACATAACTCACAATATGCTGAGGGGAGCTCTGAAATTGCACAAATTATTCTATTTTATACTTTAATTAGTTTGAATTAGCAATGGGAATAGATGCATAAAATGATCCAGTGAAGGGTGAAATGGAAAAAGGGCTGCGGTGTGGAGCACCACTTTATTATCGTGGGGTTTGCGCAGGAGCTCGTCCTGCTGGATCTTCTCCCTGTGAGGACTGCCTTGTCCCTGCAAGGGTTTGCCTCATCCCTGCGAGGGTTTGCCTCATCCCTGGCAGTGCCCAAGGCCAGGCTGGACAGGGCTTGGAGCACCTGGGACAGTGGGAGGTGTCCCTGGCATGGCAGGGCTGGAACAGGATGGGGTTTAAGATCCCTTCCAAGCCAAACCATTCCTGGTTCTGGGACTCTGCCAGGAAGGGCAGCAAGTTCAGGCTCTGTCCTGCAGTGCTTCCCTCGGATCAGGCTTTGCCTGCTCTCCTCAAAAGCTTGGGACAATGTGGCACTTCTGTGGTGGCTGGGGAGCAGCTGAGAGCCCCCCCAGCAGTGCCCTCTCCAGGCTCCCAGCTCCTGCCTGGGCTGGACCTGAGGCTCAAAGGGGCAGAAGGATTTAAGAGAGGTCAAATCCACCCTGACTCTTAAAACCCTGAGCATCTTTTGCCTTTTTCTCCTTTTCCCTCCAAGGTTCTGAAAAACTCCCCCAGATGAGGTGGAACTTGACTCAATCTCCTGCAGGTTCTGGATAGGTTGAAGATGACGGATGTGCCTCAGGGAAAGTGCCTGGAATGGTGTTGCAAGCTGGGACTAAATATACAATTTAAGGCTGGTTGTAAAGCAGAAAAAACCCAACTTTTTGTGAGGTTTGCTCTCGCCCTCCCTCGTCCTCCCCTGGAAAAATATTTCCCATTATAACTTGGCTGTGGCCAAAAAGGTTGATATTTTCTGGAGCGTGGGTCTGGAGGGAGGTACAGGGACTTCCCTGGGATGTTCCTGGTGACCACATTCAGCATCCCAACCAGAAATCCTGGGCACCAAACCTGGTGCAGATCCTGCCTTCCTAAACGAGGAACCCCTCCAGCCTCGGGTGTCCCTCCATCCCCGAGGTCCCTCCAGCCCCATCCCTGAGCTCTTCCGAGGAGCCCCTTGATGACTGTGGCATTCCTGGCTGGTGCTGGTGAGGGGAAGGAGCTCCATCAGCAATCCTGTGTTTATTTGAGCAGCGAGCAGGAATGTGCCTGGCAGACTAAACACTCCCTGCTCCCCCTGCACCGGGGGCTGCCCCAGCCCTGCCCAGGGCCCTGCTCGGGACTGGCCCTGCCAAGAGTGCCGGGGGCCAGGCAGAGAGGGGGAGCAGCAATCAGGGCCTGGAGCTTTCTGTGTGGGTGTTAAAGAAATTATTTTCATTGTAATCAAGCTCGGAACGTGCTGCTCACACGGGGGGATTGTTGTTTTCCCTCTCTATTTTCCCTCTGCCTTTTCCACCGGTTTCTCTGCAGCAAACCCCACCAGCCTGTGAACATTTTGCTCTCCACTCCCAGATTTTATCCTCCCCGAGGCCCTACGAGATGGAGCAGCAGTATCACTTTTTAGATCACGATTGAAGCATAGAGATGCTGTGTGACCTGTCCTAAGTCACACAGGAAATCTGGGAAACCTCCCAAACCTTTAGCCCCACATCCCATTCTTCCCTTCACTGCTGTCCAGGTCGATGCCCCCAGGAGGAGGACGCGGGAAGGGAAGGCACTGGATGTGGTTTGCAGTGCCAGATTGTTTACAGAGGCCCCATCGATTCGGGCATCACCTTCCCAACTGCAACTGTTGCTGCAGAGTCCTGGCAGCGAACCTTTGAAGTGGACAAATGTTGATGAAAAGTTGGCTCCAGTGCACGAAACCCCCTTGGAAGCTGCAGCAAACGCCCCAGTGCCTGTCCCCGAGGGGGGACGCTCCTGGCAGGGCACACAGGTGTGCTGGGCACCACACCTGGCTCCTGGGGGGCTGTGGGAGCTCCTTCCCTCCCCGCTGAGCAGCTGGAAGTGGCCGTAGCCGGCGGCGTTTTCCAGGCTTGGCTGAGCAATGGGCTGATCCTCCGTGGCAGCCCGGGAGGTGCAGAGGAGCTTTCGTGTGAGCTGCTGCTGCCAAGCTACACCTGGGAATATTTATAGATGCTGGGCTCTTCTTCTCCCTACCCTGGGAACTTTCTCCCTTTCCTCCAAACCTCCTTGAACTCTGGAAAAGCCAAACTTCTGGGTTTTAGGGCAAAAAGCAAAGCTCGAGGGGGGGGTTTTGCTGTTCCCACCTTGGAGCCCCGGTTCCTCAGAGCACCCCCGTGGCTCTGTGCTTCCCAAGCACAAACAGAGCAGCACCACTGATTCCAGCTGCAGGCAAAGCAGGGCAGAGAATTTGGGGCTTAAAACCGTGCTGAGGGCTCAGGCAGTGGGTTTGTGCTGTGTCTGTAAAGGGAGCAGAGGGGCAGGACCTCTCCCTGACCCACCCGTGCTGCCAGGCCTGCTCACCGTCCTTTGTTGGGGAGAAATGGGCAGTGCTGGGTGTTTTCTCCTCTCAGGAGGCAGGAAAAGGCTGTGTTTGGGAGGATGGGCATCCCTGCAGTCGCTGCCTGCAGCCCAGAGGCTGCTCAGTTGCAGAGGAGTTGGCACAGGCGTTCTGGAGCGTGCTGGAAGCTGGCACGGGAACGCTGCTGTATCTGGCCTTCAGACGGAGCAAAATATTGCTCCAAATGGGCATTGCTGAGGTCAGGGCGGCCGTGGAGGGCACAGAGGAGGAGGGGGAAGGTTTGCAGGGAGCAGTTTCTGGCATTGCACCGAGTCTGGATGGGTTTGGGGGTGTTTTCAGCCACGAGCACTCTGCTGAAGTTGTGCCACCCGCAGCAGTGACACACTGCCTCCTCCCCTCCCTGGCTCCACTTCAGAGCGTGTCTCTCCAGTTTCTCTCACAGCACATATTTATCTGCTCCGTGCCCTTCTGGCTGTTCCATTTGTGCTCGTGTTCCCTTTCAGACAGGGGCCGGGCGTGTGCGGGGAGCGGGAGCTGCACGGGCAGGGCACGCGTGGGGCTGCAGGACCTGCAGGAGACCAGAATGGGTCGTCAAGGCATCAGAGATGCTTTCAAATAAATGAATTAGAAGACCAGGTCAGAATCCCATTCCAGCAGTGGAGGAATAGGGAGATTTGAGTAGGGAGGGGGATGAAAAGGAGCACTGAGGTTCTTTCAGCTGCTGAAGGGGGTGGAGGTGTTGGAGAAGATTGGGCTGGTGGAGTGAGATGAGCTTTAAGGTCCTTTCCAACACAGACCATTCCAGGATTCCCTGACTGAGTCTCTCAGAGGCAGGGATGTGCCTTTTGCTTCGTTAGGGACACCCTTAAGGATGCTGCTCGGTGCCTCCAATGCCACAGCAGAACCCAAACGGCCAAAATCCCGGGGCACTGAGGGCAGGATTTGCTCAGGGATTTGCCTGCCTGCCTGGCTGCTCCTCATGCTGGTTGTTGGGGCAGTGTCTGGAGCTGCAGGGAGCAATTCCCACCCTGTCTGCTGGAATGAGGGCAGCGCTGAGCACCGGGGATCAGGAGCGAGGCTTCCTTTGCCTCCCAACGAGCTGCAGTTGTTTTGGGCTTTTCCCCGTCCATTTAAGTGACTCACAACTCTCAGCGCCTCGAGTGCTATTAATACCTCACCAAGAACACGATTCTAAGGATTTTTATTTTTATTTTCTTTGTGGAGGAACCAGGGCAAGGATGGGGTTTAACAAATAACTCCTCCCCGTGTGGCTGGGCCTCGGTGCGAGCGAGCAGACAGCGCTGCCCACAAAAACAATTTGCTCAAAACCCATCCAAAAAGAGCTGACCACGCTTTTATTTGGAGAGGCTGTGCCAGAAACAACATTCCCGTGCCTGCAGAGAGGAGGGTGCAAGATCCAGTTAGTCAAAAACAAGCTGGATTTTTCCATTTTAGGTCTTTGCGTGGTCCAGGCTGGTGGCCTGGGATCCAGCTCGTCCCTGGCACCTCGTCCAAGCAGGATGCTGGAGGAAGTGTTGGATTTGTGGGAGAAACATCCCTGTGAGGCAGCAGCAGGGGGCTGGGGGCTGGGTTTAGGCTCTGTTGGGGTGATGCAGGGGATGCAGTGACCCAGAGCAGCCGGATCCCATCCGAAAAGGACCTTGAGCCTGAGAGTGAGTCAGGGATCACGGAACCACGGAATACCCTGAGCTCGAAGGCCCCCACAAGGATCACTGGGTCCTGGCCCTGCGCAGGACACCCCAGAATCCCACCCTGTGCCTGAGAGCGGTGTCCAAATGCCGAGTTCTGGCTCATTTCAGGGGTGTTTTAAGCCACAAGCAGGATTCTGAAGCTGCAGCACCAGAAGCAATGGTTCATTGTCCCCCGGCCTCCCTGGCTCCACTTCAGAGGGCGCTGCTGGAGGTGTCCAGGGGTGGGGTGGCTGTTTTGGGGCTCTCCCTGTCCTCACAGGGGTGCAGGGGGAGCACTGGCACAGAGAGAGCCCCCAGAGCAGCTCCCGTGGTGTCTGTGGGGATGAGGAGCAGCGCTGCTCATCCAGCTGGGCTCTCCAGGGGCAGGAGAGGGCACAGTGGCACCGAGACCCCAGCTGGCAGTTACCCATCCTTCCCCAGGGCGCTCGATGTGGTCCCCATAACCACGGATTTTCCTGCTGTGGGTCAGTTCCAGCTGGAGCCTCAACGCCACGGCAGGGGCAGGGTTTGGTGTGGGCTCTGTGCTCTGTGCACTGACCCCGATGGCAGCGGTGCCACAGCACCGAAGGGCAGGTGACAGCAGGGACGGGAGGCTCCTCCTGAGCTCCCCGTGTTTGTTGTCTTTGGGTGCCAAGCAAAATGTGTAGGCTCCAGGCTAGATTGTGTAAATCTCGTTAGAAAGCCATTCCCAGCTAATGAAACCCTGGGAGAGAGGGATTTCGCTTCCCAACCCTCAGCCTTGCAGCAAAGGCTGGAATAAATCCATCTCCAGTGGTGTGTGGGCTGCTCTGCCCTCTCCCCCAGCACGGGGGTGTTTTACTGGGGGAGCAGCCCCGGGTCAGCACTTGGTGCCTCTGCACCTGAATAATTTCAGGTGAAAATCATCTTCTCTTCAAAAAAAAAAACCACCCAAAAAAACCCCAAACCAGAATAAAAACGGCCACGCAAAGAAACCTCACCTGGCCTTTAATCCTCGTGCAGGAACGGAGAACAGCCATGTAAATAATTCTGCCTCCCCCTGCAGCTCGCCGGGCGCTGGGTATTAATTCCAGGGGCCGGAGCTGTTAAGGGAAGCTGCTGCAGGGAGGGATGTGAGATAAATGCACCTCATCTCGGGCTGTTTGTGTAGGCTGCGGACGCGCCTGCCACAGCCATAGATCCCACTCGGGGTCATGTTTGTTTGGCTGCGCCGTTATTGCTCTGAGTGTGAATTCAGCAGCTCCCACCGGGTGAAATACGATTGTCTTTGTGCTCCGCGGCCAGGCTGGGCTGTGCTGAGGTTCTGAGCGCAGCTGCTGCAATATTTGGGTTTATTCACACACGGACGAGGCAGAGACACAGCCCTGGGCTTCGGCTGCAGGATTTGTGCTCAGACTCGTCCCTTCTCTGCAGGCTTGGGGGGATTTGGACACCCAGGGCTGGCTGCCGTCTCCATCCCTGCAGAGATCCGTGGTCCCTCGTGTCCAGCCCGTGCTGGTGCTGGCCCTTCTCTTCCCGGCAGGCACTGAGGCAGGAACTGCTCTGTTCTCTGCTTTTTCTTGATTTATCTGATTTTCCCTCACCTGTCTTGCCTTTCTCACCCACGTATATCTATGTATCCATGGATCCACCTCCCTGTGTATCTATCCAACAACGGAGATGCAAATCCAGCCGTGCAGAGGCATCCAGGCCCATCTGGGACAGCACAGGCTGCTGGAAATATTTCCATAGTTTTGCATTCCCCTTCCCCCTGCCTGTCCCAAAGAACACAGGGGCATCCTGGGCATGTAATGAAGTCTCTGAAGGGTTGAACAGTATTTCTTTTCTGCCTCTAACTAATCTTTTTTAATGCTTGACAGCCTCATGTTCTGTAATTGAATGCATTTTTATTTAGAAAATAACATTTAGTGCCACTTTGGATTTCCAATTATTCTTCAATCGGACTTTGAGGGCCTGATGTCTTTGTCACTTGGATGTGTGCAGGAGATGGCAACATCAGAGCAGACAAGAGCAAATTATTTCCACTACTGATTACTAGGCTTGGGAGGAAAATATGCAGGGACAAATTTAGTCTCAGCATAAATGTATGAAAATGAGTTAAAGCATTGCTCCAGCAGCAGCTCTGTGCCGTGGCTCGGCGCGGGTGGGAAGCACCAGCCTGGCTCATCCTGCAGCTCCCTGCGACACCCAGGGAGCCTTCGGGAGGAGGGGAAGGAGCCTCCAAGGAGTGGGAGCTGCAGCTTCCGACCGGATCTGTCTGTGGTGCTCAGGATGGGCTTCGGGGGCCTCGGTGACACCTCCTGTGCAGGAGGAAAAGCCTCCCCAGTAAATCCATCATGGACCCACAGACAGCTCGTTGCCAAAGGAGGAGCTGCCTGCTCCCACCTCGTGGGTGTCCTTCATGCTCGGAGAGGACACTCAGAGAGCTTTGGCTAGGGGGTGGAACTGATCCTTGTGGGCCCCTTCAGCTCAGGATATTCCAGGATTCACTGACCCTTCTCCTGCCTCTACAAAGTGCTGGTGAGGCTCCCCCTGCTCTGCCTGCAGGGAATTCCACAGCCTGGGAATGGAGAGGGAGTAGCAGGATGTCCCTGTTGGTCTGAATCTGCTCTTGGAGTCTGAACCATTCCTTCAGGGCTCCTCTTCAGCCTTGAGACAAGTCTGGCACCTTATCACAGGGTGAGATGTCCAAGGTTACCATGGGCAGGGCCAGCCCAGCTCTATCTTCCCTGCGGGAAAAGCAAAATGCCGTGTCAGAGTAGCAAACTGGGAGAATCCAATGTATTTTCCAGTCTCCAATGCAAGCAACGCGTTAAACTTCAGCCCAGACTGATTCTGTGTGCGTGGGGAGGGGAGGACCTGCCGTGCTGGGAGCAAACACAGCACCTGAGAACGATCCAAGCTCCTGTTCTGACAGCTCTTTGTGCTCCCCGGGCTTGGCGTGGCCCCGGAGCTCGGCCGCGTTGTGTCCTGAGATGTTTCCCGTGGTCCTCACCGGCGCGTCCACGTGCGGCACCAGCCCCGTGCCCTGCGCCCGCCGCGGGACGCTGGGCTCCTTCTGTGGGGACAAGGGCTGGGAGCTCATTTTCCTCCAGAACTCAAGAGTTTGGGATACGCTTAGGAGGGTTCGTTCCTCACACTGGCGGTCAGGTTCCTAAATTATTTTTGACAGGCGCGTGTAATGATGTACAAATGGGAAAGTGATGGAGTAGCAGAAAATTGACTGGCAAGGACAGCGTGAGGGAGCTGGAGAGCGATCCCTGCTAAAAAGCCGTGGAGACTGCGGAGTGTTCCTGGAGCAAACACGGAGCAGGGCCCTCGCCAGGCTGTGGAAGCAGCAATGATTCCACTCTGTGACCTTTAAAGCTACTCAGGGCATTCGAATGCTTTGGATTCTCAAGGCTCTATAAAATTACACAAACCGGCCGTGCCTGGGACGTTCCTCCCAGGTTTCTGCAGTGTTTGAACAATCTGAAGAACCCTGGATGGCTCAGAAATGGGGAATTGAAGCTTGCTCGTGTTCCTGCCCTGTGTGCAGCAGACCTTTGTGGCTACAGAGAAGATCTGAGCAGGGTCTGGGATGGCTGTGCTGAATCTCCCCAGCTTTGCCCCAGAGCTCACCTGGAAAGGCGGCATCCCCTGGGATGTGGGTGTCTGAGGGATGAACCTTGCACCTCTGCCAGCCAGGATTCACAGGATCCTAGAATATGGATGGGACCCACAAGGATCATCCAGTCCAAATCCTGCATGGGACACCCCAAAATCCCACCCTGTGCCTGGGAGTGTTGTCCCAATGCTCCTGGAGTTCTGGCAGCCTTGGAGCCATGCCCGTGCCCTGCGGAGCCTGGGCAGTGCCCAGCACAGATCACCCAGCCTGGGACAGGGGATTCTGTGCTGGAAAAGCAGGCAGAGGGAGATGGGCACTGAAGGAGCCAGAGGGGCTGGATGCCCTCGCTTGGTGCCCGGCCCCTCTCTGGGCAGAGCTGAGTAATCCTGTCAGTCACACGCGAGGTGCGGGCAGAGCCGGGGCTGGGCCATTGAAGCGATGCCTGCGCGTGCCAAGAAAACAAACAGAAAGGGCCAGTCAAAGCTTTTCAGTGTCACTGACACCCTCGGACGTGCCAGAGCCGGGAACAAAGCCGGCATTGAGGCGCAGCACAGCCTGGGAGGCTGCTGGGAGCGGGCAGATGCGGGGCTGTGCCCACCCTGCTGCGCCGCGGCCACTCGGACACGTGGGGCCCTGGCAAGGTGGGTGGCAGGACACGGCCTGGGCTTGCTCCTCAGCGAGGAGGGTGAACAAAATGTGGCCTCGTGTCCCCGTGTGTGCCAGGGGTGGGAGGTGGCCAGGAACATGGAGGGGTCTGTAGGGACAGCGCTGGGGAGAAGGCACAAGGCAAAGGCGGCTCCAGCTCTGCCTCCGAGATGCCGGGAGGAGAGGGGTGGCTTTGGGACACTGACACAGAGTGCTGCCAGCGATTCTGGGCACACCTGGCCTGTGTGCCCTCCCAAAGTGCCCATCAGGCAGGGACCTCCAGCCCATCAGGCTCTGGGGAAGGGCAGCCCGGGGATGGACACAGGGCACCGCTCCGGCCGCTGCCGCCCCCGTGCTGTGCCCACCGCACCGCCCTCCCCAGTGCCGCTCCCACAAACTGAGGATAATGTTTCCTCTGCTGCTGGCAGCAGCTGTGCTCTGTGCTGCTGTGAGTACCCACGCTGCCCGTTCCAGCAGCGCTGCAGCTCCCCTTTAACCTCCGGGCACGCCAGGAACGCGGGGAGCGCTCTGCCGGCCCGGGGCACCGCTCTCGGGGCCCGCCAGGTGTGACCCAGGTCCCCGGCTTTGGCTGCTCTGCCGCAGCAGAGGAAGGCAAGGGTTAAGCTCCGGGCCCCAGCGGAGGGAGGGAAATAACCCGGGGACCCTGGGGTCCCCGGCTGCGCAGCAGCGCTGCGCTCCAGCTGCCTCCCGTGCATGTGCTGCTCATTTTTCATACCGAGCACAGCTGCCGCCAGCAGCTCTGTCCTACCCCTGCTCCTGCCAGTTTTATGAGCAAAGAATGAAGAGGGGGAGCCTATAAACCACCGAGGTTCATCTGCCAGTTGTCAGGCTGCCGGGGCGGCAGGGACCGAGCCGCGGCAGCACCTTTTCGTTTGCAGCGTCCTTTATTCACCCCCCCAAGCTGCTCTCCGTGTCGGAGGAAGGGACCCGCTGATGCTCGTGTTTTTATCAAGGCTTTGGCCCTGATTAGCTGGCTGGGATGGGAGGAGCTGCCTTTCCTGGGTTCTCTGCCGGGGTGAAGGCGTTGCTGTGCCGAGATCGATGCCATCAGCCTGTGCTGTGAGCCGCGGGGGCTGGCAGAGCCCGCGGGCTGCCCCTCTTATTTCAGCTGGGTAATTAGGAGCTGTCAGAGAGGGGGAAGAGAGGTCACACATGGAGTGGGCCTATTAACCCTGTCCCTTGCCAGCCACCCTGCAGAGAAATGCCCTCGGAGCAGCTGCTCCAGCGCAGGCTCCCAGCAGGAAGGCGGCTGAGGCGAGGGAAGGTCCCCTTCCAGCCCTGCTCCCCCATGCACAGGTGGGCATTCGCCCCCAGTGGGAGTTTTGCAGCTGAAAAGCATCGTGCCAGGGACCAGGTTTGGTCCAGAAGGGATGGTTTCACGTCTTAAACGTGGCAGGAAGAGCCACCCTGGTGGGTCCCTGTGCCCTGCTCCCTGCCAGAGGCCGAAGGCAGAGCAGGTCATGGATCCACCAGCTCTTCTCCAGGGTTTTGGCATTCCCAAGTTGTCCTTAACCAGCTGATCCCTGCAAGTCTGTTCAATGCCATCCACTTTCAGCCTCCTGGGGCAGTGATTCCTCCTTGCTCCCACCCTCACTGGGGGCTGAGGGCTACCGATTCCCACAGAACTTGGGAAGTCTGTCCTCTCCAGTCCCTTCCAAGCCCAGAGCTTTTCCTGGAGCTGATCTGTAGGTAGGCTCAGCAGCAGTCTGCAGGATCCCCCTCGCAGTCTGTTGGGTCTGTTGCTGTACTGACGCCAGTGATATTTATGGAAATATATGCAGAAGTTCCTCCGGCTCTGATGGAGCAGAAATAGTTTCATGGCATTATTTGCCCAAAATGCCACCGTTCCGAGTGCTGGATCCGGACAGTGAGAAGCTGATGTCAAAGCCACTGTTTACTGCAGGAGCTGATGTGGCTTCCAGGGACAAGTGGCTCGGCCTTGCAGCCCTGGGAGCGTTAATGCAGCGATCCTGGAGTTTGTGTGGAAGCTCTGAGCTTGTACCAGCCCTGCCTCCCGTCAAAGCAGCGCCACAGCCCCAGAGCTGCTCTTTGATTCCACATCTCCCATGCAGCAAAACAGCAGCCCAAGGAGAAGCAGGTAAAGATCAAAGCAAAACCCTTTACCCGACCTTCTCTGGCTACAAAAAAAACCCATCCCGGCTTTTATTTCCCGTAACGGGAGGCCCTTGGTTGGTGCTCCCACTTTCCCAGGGACGCTTCCAAGCCGCGGGCAGCGCCGTTCGCTCTGCGGTGCGGGAGGGAGGGGCAGGCGGTGTTTAAAGTGCTCCTTGTGGTGGCACCGCGAATGAAGTCATGTCCCGAGGGATGCGGATGTTGTGGGGAGGGTTTGATGGGTGAAAACCGCCGTGCTGTGACTCGTGACCCGGCGGAACCCCGAAGGGTGTGTTGAAAGCAAACCCCAGGCTGGAGCTGTTCCCTTTGCCTCCAGTCTTGGCACGCTGCCTTTGGCTGCGGGGCTCGGATCACTCATCCTGTGGTTAGGGCTGGTCAGGAGTCACCCCAGTCGTTAGGAAAGGAATGTTAAAGGGCTGTTGTGTAAACCAGCCGCTGTCTGAACAGGCTTTGTTTTCAGTGTAAATCTGCTGCAGGGAATGATTTAACCTTCATCTATTCTCTTTCTTTTTTTTTTATTATTTCATTAAATAAGATTTATACAGGTATAGTATTGGAAAGGTCATCCATCCCCCGAGCTGTGGGAAGAGCTCTGCACATTCCTCCCTCTTCACTTGGCTGCTTTACCCCTGGTTTCGGGCTGGGAAAGCACCAAGCCTGGGTTTTGCTGCCTTCCTGGGAAATGGATTTATCCCTGCCTGGTACACAGGGCCCCCTCAGCCCTCCTGCCCCCCGTTCCCACACTCAGTGAATCCTCCAGCCAGAGTCCCCAGGAGCTGCTGTGTGCCCTTTCCCCCAGGGATTGCCCCCCAGCTGGGGTGAAGCAGGGGGTTATTCCTTGCTCTCCCTCAGGAAATATGGGATGTTGGATCTGCAGCAGGGACCCGGGCTCTGGGCTCAGGATCTCCGGATGCTTCGCTGCTCCAGCTGCTCCTGTGTCCCCGAAATGAGCTATTTTATGTCTTTCTTGTTTACTAATATGTAATGAGGCTGAGTGAGGGGTTTTTTTGCAGATATTTAAGATCTCGTAGCAGCAAAACATCAGTGGTTGGGCAGAGCAGCGCGGGTGTGCTCCCGGTGCTCTGTTCACCCCACCGGCCCCGAGCATCCCCAGCCATCGAGGACACTTCAGCCGGGCATGGAGCTCCACAGGCCGAGGCAGCAGAGCTGGGAAGGAGCTTTTGCAGCTTTTCTAGCAGCAGCCTGTTCTCCAGGGCTTTTCTGAACCCTGAGAACAGATGGCTGGGCTGGAGGCTGAGGACAAGGGACTCGTGTTGACATTACCTTTACCAGAGTGCCTTTCATCATTAGCATGTAAATGCCACCAAACACCCAGGAATTATCCATCTATGATCTCTTCATTAGAAGAGGCCTCTGATCAGGTTAATCTCACTTTCCCGGTGTGGAAAGGAGGATGCTGAGCAGCTGTACCCACCAGCAAGGGGAAGTGGAGTGAATTTCTGAGAGGGAAGGATGCTGCGAGCATCAGGTTTGAAGTGGCTCGTCAGTGATTGCCTCGCCTCTTGCACAGTGCTGCCAGGGCTGGAACAGCAGCGCTGATGGTGCTGATTGAGCCTGATGGGCCCGGAGCTCTGGGGCAGGTGCCCTGGAACGCCTTGGGTGGGTGCTGAGCAGCCCAGCTCTCCTGTGGGCAGGAGGGAAGTGGGGGGAGCTTCCAGCCCGGTGCATTTTCCATCCTCTCAGTGATCTCCTCTCCCTCTTGAGAAGTAGAAGCCAAAGCAAGCATGGGGGAGGGTGGAGGAAATGTGTTTTAACAGTAAATACGGCCTTGTTATTTATCAATGCAGAGTAATTGAAGTAATTTCATGTCGGTTTTAAATGCAGCGCCCAGGGATCTAATCTATCTGTCTAATATTAATGGGGAATATTTGCTTGCCTCATTCATTCATTACTGTTTTCATTAAGACTCTAGTCCCATTTAGGAGTCTGTTTGTCATTTTAAACTCTTCTGTTTTATCTTAGCCTGCCACAATCCTTTTTAACAACTTAAGTGAATTCGTGAGTTGCAGGCTGGCAGCTTGGGGGAAGGGGCTCTGCTGTCTGGCGTGTGCTGCTCCTGGGGAGGCAGGAGAAACAGACGGCTGGAGGCTCGCAGGCAGCAGGCTCTGAGCTTCCCCGGGATGCACACCCCGCAGAGCCAGGGCTTGCAGGAGGAGCTGGGTGTCTGTACTGGAGATCCCCGCTCGGACTCAGCTGCAGCGACTCCGGCTTTGGAGGCTCCGTCATTTCCAAGCCAGCCCAGGCAGCTGCTCGGAGCAGGGGTGTTGTTGATAAACGCTCAGGGTGCTCCCAGCTGGGTGCTCTCGTTCCTCCCAAGGGGTGTCCCCCCTCTAAGGCATCCCCACCCTCAGGACATCACAGAATCACAGAAGGTTTGGCTTGCAAGGGTCCTTAAAATCCACCCAGTGCCACCCCTGCCATGGCAAGGACACCTCCCACTGTCCCAGGGTGCTCCAAGCCCCGTCCAGCCTGGCCTTGGACACTGCCAGGGATCCAGGGGCAGCCACAGCTGCTCTGGGCACCCTGTGCCAGGGCCTGCCCACCCTCACAAGGAAGAATCTTTTCCCACTGCCCCATGCCAGGGGCTCTGTCCCTGTCCCCACGCTCCTCCTGGCCGAGTCCCCACACCCTGGAGCTGGGAGGAGCCCAGGGAGCCCTGCTGGGGTGCCCACGGAGCATCACCTGCAGGGCTGGGTGGGCAGCAGGGCTGGGCATCCCTGAGCTGGAGGCGTCCAAGCCTAATTAGAGTCCCGGGGAACGGGAGCATTGTGCTGTTAATGACTCTCTGGCAAAATGTTCCGAGTAAAACAGTAATTTCAATGAGCACAGCCCAATTGCGAGTGTTCGCTGAACACCTAATTACATTGCTTACCGCTCCAAAATTATTCCGAATTCTATTTTTGCCGTTTTCTCGCCAAACAGAGAGGGGAACAAGCGCACACTTTATAATTATTCACCTTAATTAATTTTCTGAGCTTCTGTTAAAACTTTTAAATGGCTGCAGGGAGCACGTCAGGAGTTCCGTGGCAGCCAGGCAAAGCACGGAACGCAGAGGCCGTGAACCGATGCGAGATGAAAGTTTGCTCTGTTGGATTGATCCCCACCTGAGCCCAGAAATTTTGGAAGGCTGCCCCCCTTTTATCCTGATTAATTAGCTCCCCTGGGGCCTGGGCTAATCAGGCTGCAAAGGGCAGCGCTCATCAGCTGGTGGCCGTGGCGGGGTGGCCTCGCCCAGTGGCTTCAGAAGACGGTGCCAGCACGTCAGGAAGCCGCTGGTGATGGCAGCAGTGATGTGCCCTGGCAGCAGCGCTGGGATGTGCCCCTGGCTGCTCCAGGCGCATCATCCCGGAATCCAGAGCGAGCAGGAGCAGCTCGGAGGGGCCGGCCAGGAAGGAACGCTGGGCTGCACCTCATTATTTAATCCGTGAATTTTGCTGCATTTGCCATTCCAGAAGCTCCTGTGAATACCTCAGCCAGGTCTGCGCTCCAGATTTTATTTCAGTGCTGAAGATGGAAGAATTGCTTCCCGATTTTGTGTGAGCACCAGGTTTTTCCGGCTCTGGAGGCAGCGGGCACACGGAGATGGAGGCGGCCGTGCATCGCTGGCCCCGCAATTCCCAGATGCAGATGGTCCGTGCGAGGCAGGAGGCAGAGCTGGTGCTGCCAAGGCACTTTGGAGCGGTGGCTGTCACACGGAGCTGGCACTGCTGTGCCAGTCTGAGCAGGGGGTGGATGCCGGGGTGCGATCCCGAGTGCTGGGCTGAGCTGATCCACAGCTGGGAGCCGAGGGAGGGTGAGGGATGGGACAGGCGGTGCCCATGCCCCTGTGCCACCCCCTGCACGGGCCCACCCTGCAGCCCTGGAGCATCGCTGTCACCTGCCGGGGCAGAGGAGGAGCTGCCAGAGCGAACAGACCGAGCATCCCGTGAGCGGAAAAAAACCCATTTCCCCTCCTGCAGGTTTGCAGGAGCCCGCGCTGCTCCTGGGAGCGGGGCTGGCATCTCTGCCTGGCACTTTGTTATTCCAACAAACCCCGCTCGGATGTTCCATATTGATGTGATGATTAACTCGAGCCGTGGTAAACCACAGGAAAGCGTTTGTCTGCAGGAGCCTGTGTGCCAGAACATGAGGCTGCTCCGAGCCCTGCCGGGATGCTGGGCCGGATGGATGGAGGAAACTCTGGCTTGAGGACAATTTTCCTGCTTGAGCAAGCCTCGCTTCGGGATATTTGCTATTTTTTCAGCCTTTCTTGCTTCCCAGAGGAGGCTGTCCTTGCTTTCATCACCTCCCTCAGGAGCCTGGCGCGGTACATGGAGGGTGTGAGGGAGCCAAGGAGACGGGAATGTTTGGAGAAGCTCTGATCCCTCACTCGGGGAGTGATCCGGTCCCCCGTGCTCCAACCCAGCGTGTCCTCGTCAGATGTTAATGAGGTTCTTAGCGCAGCAAAGCCAAAGCGCTGCGAAGGTTGCCTGGATCAGAGTTGAAGGGGCTCTCTCCGCGTGCGTCTGCGGCACCGTAATTAAATAATCCCCTCGTAGCCATGGCAACGTTGTCTCCGTGTCCTCTCCCACTCGCTGCTTCTCTGCCAGAACTTCCAGGCGTTGATTTGGTTCTGACAGCCCGGCGGGGGCTCTGGGAACCCTCCCTGAGCTGGGGGCGTGGGACAGCAGAGCTGGTCCTGCAGGAGCGGCTGGACCTGGCAGCAGAGCTGCTCCTCACCTGCTCCGTGCCTTCCTGTGGCACAGGGGCTGATCCTGGAGCCATTCCCACCTTTGGCAGCTCCACACCATCCTGGGGATGCTCCTCGGTTATTTGTGGTTGAAACTGCCCCGTTCCCCTCTCATCTGTGCCCTGGCTCTGCCCCAAGGACGCATTTCCCGCATCCCACTCGCTCCTGGTCCCTCCACGCTCGTTGCTGGCATCTGTCTCGGTGTGTCTGAGATCTGCATGAGTCAGGAACAGCAATTTCCAGGTAGGAGTTTCCACAGCCCGAGGCAGGTTGCGCCCACGTGCCTTGCTCAGCACAGCCAGAGCGTTCCCACCCCTGCAGGCTGGGATTGTTCTTGGCAAAGGTGCCCCAGCAGGATGTTCCACCTGGAGCTGTGCGTGGAGGCACAGGAGGAGGAGCAGCGGCACCAGGAGCCTGTCAAACTTTCTACAGCCCCCTGGGAAAGTCTGGCTTTATTTTCCCTGTCACCCTGACACACTCATGGCTGGAACCAAGGCGTCCCCCTTGCTCCTTCCCACACTTTTCCACGTCTCCTGCCCCAGCACGAAGCGGAGTTTTCTCATGAATAAGGGAAAGAATCAAATGTCATTGGAAAGTTCATCAGCTTTGGGCTCCTGCTCAGTGAGTGATAGATGGCTTTAATTACACTGAACTAGTTGGCATCTCTACTCCACTCTGCAAAGTCATTAAAAATAGATTTTCTGTTTGAACTCCAGGCCCCCGAGGGGTCTGTGGGCAGCGTGCCGTGGCTGTGGGATGCTCCAGGGGCTGTCTCCAGCCAGGGGAGGTCACAGGCCTGGGCTGGTAGCACGCAAAAGCTGGGGAAACTTTGCTTTGGCTGTTTATTGTCGGTCTCTATTTATTTATACATTTATTTATCTGGAACTGGTTTCTTGCACTCATTTGCTCTGGGGGCTGGCAGAGTTGGGATTTGTGTGTTTTGGAGAGACCTTATTGATTTTTAAAATTTTATTTATTCTATTTTGCTGCTGTTATGGCCCAGGCAGTCATGGAAAGTAGTAATGAGACTTCATCATTTAATGGTTGAGCAGCAGGTTCATTTTGGCACAGGGAGGTCACAGTCGGGCTGGGGGGAGCAGGGCTGTGCCCTCCACAGCGAGGAGATCCCCCAGCAGCATTGGATTCCTGGCTGTTGTCCTTCACACAGATGCTCCTCCAGAGACATTGTTCAAAATCTCTGGGTGGTTTTTACAGAATTATCGTGTGCAGAAGCCGCAGCTTCTGAGCAGAAAAAGAAACGAAGCGCTCAACATCAAATCATCTCTAATGAACTCTTATTCACATAATTCCAATCCTCTGTTATTTATAGAGCGCAGCGAGAGCATCCAGCTCCTCACAAACATGAAACAAGCCCTGAGCTGCATTTAAATCACAGGGACAGATCCTGCCAAGCCTCCCTTTGTTGGGGATCCGCAGTGCCGGCTGATTTCGGGGCTGTCCTGACCTCCAGGCTGGGTCAGAGCTCAGCGTGCTGGGCAGACTTTAGGGGAAACCCAGCGACCTCCCTGGGCGCTCTCGTGCTGGCTGGCATCTCCCACGGGGAGTGCTGAGAGCTGAGGAATGCGTGTTTGGTTTAAAGAGCACGTGTTTGCTTCTGGTTCCCCACCCGGGAGCGGCGTGAGGGCTGCAGCACTGGTCTGCACTGGGAGCTGCTGGGCGGTCCCTGGGGTGGGGCGGGCGCGGGCAGTGCCAGCACCGGGCAGGGTGCAGCACTAAGCCCTGGCTGGGCTGTCCTGGGGGGCTGTGCTGCCTCCAGCCAGGGCCGTCACTCCCACCCCCCTGTGCTGTCCCTAAAGTGCTTTTTGCTGCTTAGAAAAGAGAGGCAAAGCAGGGAAAAGCACATCCCCTGTGGCCACTCGAGGTGCAGACCCTGCGAGGGCCCCCCAGGCCCCTCTCTGCAGCCAGGAATCCAACCCAAGCCCTTCATTTCCACCTCTGACCCTGAATTTCTCTTCTCCATTCCCGAAGCTCTTTCCATCCATCACGGGCTGAAGGCATTCCCAGCTCTGCCCCTCTCACCCCTCATTTCCAGGGTCCCAAACCGAGCCTTCCACCCATCCTATGGGCTCCACCTCGGCGAGCAAACACCAACCCCGCGCTTCTCCGGGCGATCTCTGCTCCGGGAAAAGCTGTCGAGTGGGGCTGAGGAAACAAGAAGAATAGCAGCCCTATTGGTGTCGTCCTCAGAGAGGAACTGGGTTCTCACTGTGTCAACAGCACTTGGCGTGACAGTGGCCGTTGTTTGGGGAGACACTGCTCCTTTCAGAGCCGGCTGCTGGGAGCCGGGTGCTGTTTTGACGGACAGAGCCGGTGCAATCCAACAGTTGTTTGAATTCCCAGCCAGTTGCAGGCATCGCTCCCGGGGCCCGAGCGCTGCAGGGAGGCTGGGAGAGGATTATCTGCAGTGTTTGGTGGGAGAAATGGAAACAGAGCCACAGAATCACGGAATGGTGTGGGCTGGAAGGGAGCGTAAAACTCACCCGGTTACACCTGGACACCTTCCGCCATACCAGGTCGTTCCAAGGTCTGCCCAGCCTGGCTTTGAGCACCTCCAGGGACAGGGAGTCCACAACCTCTTGGGCAACCTGTTCCAGTGCCTCCCAACCTTACAGGAAGGAATTTCTTCCATGAGTTGAGAGCAGGATCTCTGTGCAGACAGGAGATGCAAACCCACCCTGCTGCTGGAGGTGGCAAAGGACGGGTTGGAAAGGTTGAAGTGGTTAAAAAGGTTAAAAATGTCTTTGCTGGAGCCAAGCAGTGACCTGTGATTAAAGCCTGGTGTCATTTTGAAGCCTTTGGGGGTTTCAGTGCTGATAAATAGGTCACCTCGGCATCAGGCAGGGACCTTCCTCGTGTGCTGTGAGTGGGAGGGGGTTTACAGCAGTGTTTGGGGGTGTTCCCACCTGTGCCTCCCTCCATGGCATCCCTGCCTGGAAGGGTCAGCAGCCCCAAGTGGGTCAGGCCTGGGGGCCCCCGTGGCCGCTGCTGGAAGGGCTCAGAATGGCCCAAGCAGTGGAACACCCACCCAGACTAAACAAGCTGCCAAAACCCCAGTGATTTATTCCCTGCAGCAGCTCCCCCGGGGGAAGGGTGAGAGAGCAAAGCGTAAATCAGGGAGGAGAGGGCTCAGCTCCAGCCCCAGGGGAGGCTCTGGGCAGGGGGGCGGGGGGCTTGAGGAGCCAGCGCTGCCGTGGGAGCCCGGCTGGGGCTCTATGTGCCCAGGACTCACCCGAGGGACAGGGTGACCTCATGTCTCAGTCTCCAGTAATTCCTATTCTTGGACGTTGGAACAAATTCATTTCAGGCCGTGGATTTGCTGCTGTGTTCCGTGGCTCCGAGGGGTGAAGTGGGACCTGGTGCTGCTCTGGCTTTGCTGTGGGACAGCAGCTCTGAGCGTGTGTGCTTCCCTTGCAGGTGTCCCGGGTGCCCGTGGAGTCCTGTGAGCAGTACACGACCTGCCAGGAGTGCCTGAGCTCGGGGGACCCCCACTGCGGCTGGTGCTCCCTGCACCACATGTAAGTCCAGCCTTGGCCGTTTCCTGGTGACAGAAGCAGCTTTCAAGGCTTCCCAGAGCCTCCCACGCAAAATTAATTAGGCTGAAGTTCCTTAAATCTCATTTTTCTGTCCTTCGGACGTTCCCCGCGTTGCGGCGCGGATGCCACAGTAGATCTCTGAGTTTCTGGGGAGAGGTGAAGGGAAATAAACTCCTGCTCCAGGAGCAGTGGGTCACTCACAACGTGGGCAGGGGGATGTGGGCACGATGGAAAACCAGAATTTAAACCGGTGGGAATGGAGGCCGGGTGGTTTGCACCCTCCTGCTCCTTGCCCAGGCTGCAAATCCCAAATGATGTGGAATTTTTAAAGGCAACAGCAGACGTGATTCTGTGAGTGGGGCTTTGCTTCCAGCGAGGTCACGGCAGCAGAGCAGAGCACAGAACCCTTTTAAAAGCACCAGGAAAGGAGATTTAAATCCTGCAAGGGGAGGTCAGGGGGTCCCCACTCCAGCCGTTCCCGGGGGGATCCGGCAGCGGGCTCAGAGCTGCAGCCCCCCTCACATCACCAGGCACAAAGGGCCGAGGGTGCTTTTCTTCAGGGGAACTCCAGGAAATTCTCTCTGCATTCAGGAGGTGTCCGTGCCCTTCCTTTCTGTGCCCTGCCATAATAACGAGCGCTTCCTACGGCGGAAGGGAGACCACCGGGCAGAGGAGCTCGGGGAGGAGGGGAGAGCCTGGGGGAGGCTGGAGCAGGGGCATAGAAATCCCTCCGGCCCCGTGCCAGCTCGCAGAGCGGCCCCGTTAATGCACGGAGAGCGGGGAAACGGGGGAGGCAGAGTCCGGGGCCCCGCACAGCAGCGCTTGGCCACTTGCCTGAGGAGCAGGTGCCGGGGGGGAGCGGGGAGCCGCAGGCTCCTCCGCAAATCCGGCCTGGATTCGAGGCTTTGGGGTGCACAGCAGCTCCCCACGGCGGGTTTGGTTCGTGGCCACGCTCGGGGAGGTGCAGCTCAGCCCCTGAGCATCCCACAGGCTCCTCTCAGGGACGGGCTGGGGACAGCAGCAGAGCTCTGAGCATCCCACAGCAGCACCTCAGGGCACTCTGGGCATCCTTTGGGGTTTTTTAGCTTTGTTCCTTTCCAAACCAGCCTGTCCAGCCCTACAGCTGAGCCGCCCTTTGTGCAGTGGTTCCCCAAAATCTTCACTGCCACAGCTCCTTTGTCAGAAGGGAATCATTTCCATCCCTGGGCATTCCCATCCCTTGGGCTCTGCCCCCGGGGCAGCTGCCCCGTGTGTGCCCTCCCAGGGCCAGCGGGTGGGGAGGGGATGCTGCACCAGGAGCTGTGCTGGGGCTGTGGGTGCTGCTCCTGCTGCAGCTCCTCCGAGCGCTTCCCTCGTGCTAATGAGCTGGATCTTCACGAGCCACCTGGGGAGCAGGTAAAGGTTGTTATCTTCATTTTGCACAGACAAAACCCTCAGTGACAAGAGGAGAGAGAAGTGTCATTTCCTCTGCCCTTTTGGCCATGACATTTCGGCATCAACCTATTCCCAACAAGGGCTCCTCCCCCGATGGGATTTCTCAACTCTCCCTTCAAGCATCTGCACTTTGGAGCAGTGATCGTTTTTTAGCCTTTTTTTAAAAGCTGTAAATAATTGAGTTTATCTTGCTGTTCCTTGAAGCCTCTGTCATCTTCGTTTGGAGGCCCTGAGTGCTGGAGTGTTTGTATTTAATTTGTCATCTCTCTCCTTTAATTCTCACACGTTCCTGCTTCCAGCTGCTCCGTGGAAGGGTGCTGGGTCAGGGGGCGATGCTCACGCTGTGATTAGGGAGGGCTGAAGGGATGAGGGGCAGAGGAGGAGGTGATTTGCTCATCCTCTGCATGGACAGAGGGATCCTTTGCTCTTTGGGAGCCGTCAGAGGCCTCCAGGACATTGTTAGGGGATCTCTCCAGCCCAGTGAGATCTGAAGCCTGCAAGACTTCCCCGTGCTGCTCTCTGCAAGTGTGTTATTGTCTCCAGGCCTATTTATCTCTGTTGGGGCTGTTGCCATAAATAGGATGATAAAAAAGGGCCATTCCAGCGAGTCAATGAGATAAAGGCTCCAGTCAAGAGCTCACTTTAGGGCTATCTCAGAGATTCACTTAAACCTCGATATTTCTTCCTTTGGCACCATTCATATTTAGCTCCATTATGCTCCAGAGGAAAAGGTACAAAAGGCAGAGGGTGAGGAGGAGAGCAGCCCCAGCCTTTGTTGGGGATCACAGGGGTAGTTTGGAAAGGGAAAGTGGAAACCTCACTTACCTTAATCCAAAGCAAAGAGCCTCACTCCCACTGCCCCATAGACTCCCACAATGGTTGGGTTCGAAGGGGCCCTGAAGGCACCCATGGAGGGGGGTTGGCAGGAAAGGATTTTCCCCAAATGACATAAACCAGGAAACCCCGGGGGCTGCCGGCGCCGCGGTCTGGTTTGAAACACTGAGAGTGCTCCCTTGGCTCCCCGTGGGTGCTCTGCTGCAAACAGCTGAATTTCTGTCTGCTCCGAGGACACCTGCAGTAGAAACCAGGGACAAGGAGCCCCGCTGGAGCGCGTGGAATGCCAGGAGCAGCCCCAGCCACCTTGGCATGCGCCCCTGCTGCTGGGAACGGGACGGAGCTGGGAAGGCAGGAGCACCAGCCAAGCACCGCTGGCAGCAGCTGGAAGCTCCCGTTCCTGGCCGTGTCTCCCCCTCAGCTCCAGGAGGAGATGATTAGTGAGCTGTGTGGTTTTCATTAGGACGGAGGCACCATCCCGTCCCTGCCTGTTACCGCTCTCTGGTTTAGTTCGTGCGCAGATGATGAGTTCATGGCTCATCCCACACCCCCAGCACATGGGATTAGCAGCTCTGGATTGTGTCCCAGTGCAGGAATTACTCATGGGATGCTCACAGTTTGTCTTTTTGCTGATCACAGAACATTTTCCAGCAGCCTTTGGCGCCCAACACCTGCTCCCCGTGTGGGGCATCACCAGGTCCCTGCTGCGGAACATCTCCCCGGGGGTTTGGGGTGTGTTCTGTGCCCTGGGTGGGGGTGTTCTGTGCCCTGGGTGGGTGTTCCGTGCTCTGAGTGCTCCTGTGTGGCAGGTGCTCCCCGAGGGACCGGTGTGAGCGGGCAGAGGAGCCGTTCCGCTTCGCAGGGAGCATCGGGCAGTGCCTGAGTGTGAGCGTGCAGCCCAGCAGCATCTCGGTGTCCGAGCACAGCCTCCCGGTGAGCGGGGACGGGGCACCTGCGGGAGGCACCTCCAGCAGGGAACACTCCACGCTCCAGCCCTTCTCCCTTCCCTCTGGCACAAGTGTTTTCTCATGAAGTCATGCTCGCAGGGGGGACGGGGGAGCCAAGGGGTCACCCGAGCTGGGGAACGAGCTGGAGGGGGGGTGGCAGAAACAAATTCCCCTTCCCCTGGTGCCTCAGCTCACATTTCCCTTGGTCTGGTTTCTGTAGCTGGTGAAAGGAAAGGCTTTGTTTCCCAAAAAGCTCCTCTGTGAGCTGTGCTCAGGCCTGGCTCTCCAAAGCTTCCCAGCTGTTCCTGCCAGAGCCCCCCAGCCCCCTGTGGCAGCTGGTCCTGCTGCCTCCGCTTCCTGGGCTGCCCCCAGAATCTCAAGGAAAAATGGTGTGGGAAGAGGGGACTCAGCCCTCCAGGCACTGGTTTGCCATGGGGACATTCCCCAGCTGTGGTGGGGTCACTCCCAGCTGTGGTGGGGTCACGGGGCACTCGCTCCTCCCAGCCCAGGGCAGGGTGGTCTGTCCTGTCCATGCAGTGGGTGGGGAGGTGGATGGAGCTCAGGGGTTTGGGGATGGTCACTGCTGCTCTCAGGGTCCTGGCACAGGCACTGGGGGTGGCAAAGCTTCTGTAGAGCAACCAGGGGACAAAAATCTGCCATTGCCACCACTCCTGACCTGCAGTGCCCAAAGGCTCAGCGAGGTGGGTTTGTATCCACGAAGAACACCCTTGGCTTCCTTTTTCCCCCTCCCTTTCCCATGAAAGGGCAGCTGGCCAGCACCCGTGGGCAGGTGGGTGATTTAAGGGAGTCATTTTGAAAGGGAGAATAGCTGGGGCTGGGAATTGGAGGGCGATTTGGGCAGCTCAGCCTGCTCACAGCTCTGTTTTGTTCCCCGCTGTCCCTGCTGCAGCTCAGCCTGCGGGTGAGCGACGCTCCCGACCTGAGCGCCGGCGTCAGCTGCCTCTTCGGGAACCTGACCGAGGTGGAGGGGCAGGTTTCGGGCAGCCAGGTGGTTTGTGTGTCACCAGCAGCCAAGGATGTCCCTGCCATCCCCGTGGACCAGGGTAAGTGATGGCTCCTGGGCGGTGACACGGTGTCAGACAGCGCGGGGCAGCTTCGGGAGCCGAGCGGAGCAGAGCCTTTGGGGCTGCTGCCGGAGAAATTCGTGCTCCTGTCAAAGCCCATTGAACCCAGGGAGCTTCATCCTTAGGAAATGCATCCCACACAGGGCAGGATGGGCTGGCAGCAGCCAGCAGGGAGTGCTGGCCCTGTCCTTACACCCTCCCTGCGCTGCCGGGCAGCTCCCAGGGCAGGACAGGAGCTGTCTGTCCCCTCCAGGGTGGCTCACGGGTGGCCAGGAGCTCTCATCCCTGCCAGAGTGGGTGAGTCTGGGAAGCAGGAATCTCCCCTAGGCCTGGCTCAGCACCCACGAGTAGGTGGCTGCAGTTTCTCTGTTTCGCTGCTGCTCCCTGGGCTGGCTCCTCATTAATGTCACCGCTGTCATATTTTCTCTTCCTGTAACTGAAGCGCCACTGGCTTGGAGCTCATTTTCCCCTTGGAATCCTTCCAGGTGTCCTCCCTGCTGATGTCTTTGTATTTCTGAGGCATTTTGTGGAGCCTGAGACTTGAGGAACACCCGGGGGGCCCAGAGCCCCGTGGTAGCTGGGCCAGGATAGGCTTCCCCACAGCAGCCCCAGAAGAACAATCTGCTCTTGATTAACCCAGAGCTGGGGCTCCTGCAGAGCTCTGCTGGTGCTTCACTTGTTCCCAGCAGTGGCTCCTGTTCTAGGAGATAATTCTAGGAGATGCTGCCCAGAGAAGCTGTGGATCCTAATCCCTGGAAGTGTTCAAGGGTGGGGTTGGATGGGGTTTGGAGCAACCTGGGATGCTGGAAAGTGTCCCAGCCCTTGACAGGGGGCTGGAATTAGATGGTCTTCCCCTTCCAACCCAAACCCTTCCGTGATTCCACGGTTCTGTTCCTGGGCTGCCTCTCAGAACAGCCTCACTTTTCATCCCAGAGGCTGAACCAGGGAACAGGGCCAGATTCCAAAATCATGCCAAGGCAGCGTTTCCCCCGTGTCTGATGCATTTTTGCCATCAGGGCTGGATTTTTGGAGGCATTGCTGGACACAGACACCCCAGGCTACTCAAGGGCAGGGTGGGGGTCCTGGTGGGTGGGGGAGCAGGGAGATGAAGACCCCAATTCCCTGGGCAGTGGGCAGCAGATGACCCCGGGTGTGCTGCTGGCCCCTCGCTGCCCCGGCAGGAGTGACGGGCTCTGCTCTGCGCCCCCAGACTGGTTCGGCGTCGTGCTGCAGCTGAAGTCGCGGGAGACGGGCAGGACCTTCGTCAGCACCGAGTTCAAGTTCTACAACTGCAGTGCCCACCAGCTGTGAGTGCTCCTTCCCCGCCCCAGCAGAGCCAAAAACCAGCCCGCAGGATTTGGGGACTGGGCGGTGGGGCCGGCCGGGGGGTTGGCACAGTGCCCGGCTCACAGCACACGCGGCGTGGGACGGGGCAGCCACCGGCCCGGGGCTGCCCGGGGCTCCGGGGGCGTGCGGGGCTCCGAGAGCCTCGGGAGGAGGCAGGTGGAGAGAGCCGGCAACAACCTTAACCTGCTGGTGCCCCCAAGCTGCGCGATCCCGCAACTGAGAACGCGGATACAGCCGGCAAGGGAAGGGAAGGGAAGGGGAAGGGAAGGGGAAGGGAGCTGCTGGGGAAGGCAGAGCAGAGGGGCTGGGGAGGGGGGATGTGGGCAGTGGGACGTGGGCAGAGGGATGGAAGGTGGGATGCAGGTAGGGTAGGTGGGATGGAGGCAGGGGAAGGTGGGATGCAAGAGGGGAAGGTGGGATGGAGGCAGGGGAAGGTGGGATGGGGCAGGGGAAGGTGGGCTGCAGCCCAGGCACGTGGGAGGCCCGGTGCAGGCTCCATGGAGGGCTCGGTGCTGCTGAGGATCGTGGAATCACATCCCCCCGGGCACGGGAAGGCAGCAGGCAGCTGGCCGGCCTTGAAAACACATTGACAGACCTGAAGCACTTACGGATTTCTCTCTGGAAACAAAACAAGCTCCGGCTCTGTGGGCAGGACCTGCCAGCAGCTGGATGGGGATGGCAGGGCCGGGAGCCTCTCCTGGGGCAGGGGCAGCTGCTGGAGGCACCGAGTGCCAGCACAAGGTCACTCCCAGCCCTTCTGTGCTGGGTTTGAAGCCTGAAGCTCCAGGGCCTTTCCTGCTGCCCTTGGAAGAGGGTTTGTGTGTTTGTGTGCTCACTGGCTTGGCTGGCTGCTGGTTTTCCTAGGCAGGCTTTCATTTTTAATTTAAACTCTGTTGTGAGCTGCAGAGCAGAAGTACCGGGCTGGCAGGGACTCCTTCCTGTGCTGCCTGTGGGGTCCATAATCCCAACGATTCCTGCTCCTGTCCTGCTGCCCCTCGTGCACAGCTGTGGCCTCAGGTCCTCGTCCCTCGGTCAGGCTGTGCAGCACCAGCAGCACTTGCAGTCCCCCCAGGCTCCTCTGCATTCTCCCAGTGTGGAATTTCCATGAGGAATGGCGTTCCAGGGACCCCTATTTTCACGGAGGAGCCGAGGTTTGGCTCAGGAGAGGCAATTACATCCTTCCTGGCCTGTCACTCGGCTTCATCTGGCCATGCCTTCCCCCATTTGTGTCTGGAGATAAAGTGCTTACAGGGTGGTAAATTCTGCAGCACTTACATCACTCCGGACTCGTTATCACAGAGTTCAAGGAGGGCACAGCCAGCCTGGCAGGAATGAATCACAGCATGCAAAAAGGAGGCAGAATCCAGGGCCCAGCCAGCAGAGAGGAGAGATGTATTGATCCTGAGGCTCTCTGCTGCAGTGCTGGGGGGCGTGGGGAGCAGCCGAGCCCTTTGGGGCCGTGTGGGATCTGATGCACACACCCCTGGGAGGTGACACGGGGAGAGAGGGGCAGGAGCGGGTTGGGGATGGGCAGGAATGTCCCGGGAACCCTCCTGTGTCGTGACCCCGTGGTCACTTTTGTCAAGTGCCTTTTAGTAAGGATTGGATGAGGTGGAGAACGAAGCAAAGGGGACACAGTGGTCCTGGAGAAAGCTGGATTGGGGTGAAAGAGCCGAGGTGGTGACCCTGTGTAAGCCTGGGAGCTCAGGATCCCGCCTTGTCCTGCTGCCAGGCCTGGGGAGAGCTGGGAGCAGCAGCCAGGAAACCACAGAAACCACGGAACAGGGAGAGGTGCCAAAGCAAACCACGGGCCTGGGTAGCCAGGGAGATCCTCCTCCCTCGGAGGGGAGACTGGGAGCTCCACCAGCCCCTGCCGGGAGTGCTGGAGGCCAGGCCAGGTGAGGGCAGGTGGGCGAGGTGCTGCACACCCAAAGGGAGACAGAAATGGGTCAGACAAATGAGTAATTAAACAAGCTCACAGCACTGGGTGTTCTCTCCCAGATTTGCCCATGCATGGTTAGAGTGAGCTCCCTTGGCTGCTGAGGAACGTGTCAGGAGAGCACAGCTGAGTTACCAGAACTCATTCTGGTGACAGCAGCTCGCAGGAGCTCCCATTGCCCTGGTCCCTGTGCCCAGCTGCCTGCAGAGCCGCTCTCCTCCCCTCGCAGAGGCCCGAGGCCACACTGCCACCTCCCTGGTGGCATTTGCCTGCCTGCCCTGGCCCGGCTCCAGCACATCCCCAGGCACTTCCCTCTCCCGGCAGCACACGGTGTCTGGAGCCACAGGTTGTGGCATGGGACCGGATCCGTGGGCACAGCTGATCCTTGTGCCACCAAGAGCTGCCACGTGGCAGGAGGGGTGGCCCCGGAGATGGAGGAGGTGGCAACTGCCAGGACCAGCAGCTGTCACAGCTCGTGCATCTCTGTGGTGGCAGCGAGTGGGGAACAAAACCCACCCAGGCACTCTGCTGGCAGCTGGGTCCCCCGGGGCTGAAAAGGGTCTGTGTTCTTTCAAAAACATTTCATAAACAGTCAATTTTTTTCCCCGACATGAATCAGAAGCACTTGCTGGACCCCCTGCACTCCGAGGCCAGGCAGAAATGTTGCCATTGACTTGAAGCATTCCTGACTTGCAAAACAACTGATCCCATTTTTGCCAGGCTTGCCTTCTTGTCTAGAAGCTAAACCCCAAGCCTGGTGCCTGTGCAACGCCCTGCTCTACTTTACACCAACCCAGCCACGTGCAATAAGTCCCAGCTTGTATTTTACTGTGGGATGAATTGTGTGGCTGCCCAAAGTCTGTCTTTTGAGGCCGTGCGAGTTTTCCCAAACCCATTTCTCACTTTTGCTGTATCAAAACCACCCCCGCAAGAGAAATTATTTTCCCAGGAAGCCTGGGTTTCTGGCAAGGCCTGGAGATGAGTGTTGTGAGCCCTGTGCTGACCCCTCCTTTGTCCCCAGGTGCCTGTCCTGCGTGAACAGCGCCTTCCGCTGCCACTGGTGCAAGTACCGGAACCTCTGCACCCACGACCCCACCACCTGCTCCTTCCAGGAGGGACGGATCAACGTCTCCGAGGTACCACAGCGGCATTCTGCCCTTCAGCCTTTGCTTTTCCGTGCCACGAGCAGCACAGCCAATGTCTGTGTGAGGTCTGTTGGCTTCCCGTGGGTCTCTCTGGTGTCCAGAAGTGCGGATGCAGCTTTAAAGCAGGGAGGTGTTGGTGTCGTGAAGTGCTGACCTGAACAGAGCTGATCCCGCCCCTGCTGGGTGGGAATGCCCAGGGTCGTTAATTACAGTAATTACTGCAGTGCTTTCCCTTGGGGGTCCCAGAGACTCCTCAAACCCGGCACCTTTCAGCAGCTCTGCTTTGTCTGAGGGCTAGCAGCAGGCCTGGCTGGGGCTGGTCAGTGCCTCGTGCTGGCAGGGCTGGGATTTATGGCAGGGGCCTGATGAAGGAGGGAATTACCCAAGTGCACAGCCCCGGGTTTTGGAAAAGGGAGCTGGTTCGGGTTCCAGCGCTGGGGACCCGGAGCCATCTCTCTTGGCAGCTCCTAAAAGGTGTGGGGCTCCAATCCAAAAACGCTTTTAACACTTGGAAAGGCACAGCCCATGAGTGGCTCTGCCAGCTCTCCTGTGCGTCCCAGGGCGGAGGGATCTGTGGAGGAAAGTGGTTTGTGAGCACCAATTCCTGACTGAACATGGCCGGGAACCCTCGGTCTGGGGTTTCTGCACCCTTTGTCCTGGCTGATCCCCCTGCCTGCTTCACCTTCATGAGGCTGGGAAGGTCCTGGTCTTTGCCCTCACTGTTCCTGCAAATAGCTTTGTAGGACCTGAAATGAGGCCATATCAAGAGAAAGCAAAACCCTTTGCTTCTCCTCCTCTTGAGCGATGGGGAGGTTTCTCCTTCACACTCAGAGCATCCCTGTCCTCCCAGGCAGCACAGTTGGAGTTCTCCGTTCCCTGGGTCTCCAACCCCACGATCTCAGAAGTGTCTGATGAGTCTCTGCTGAAGCAGGACAATCCCATTATCTCTGTTTTCCCCTTGGGGGCACCCAGGACTTTCCTGAGACCACAGAGAGGGAGAGAGAGGAGGAGTTGGTATCTCTGGAAGTTCCTGCTGGGATCACAAGGCTGCCGTGTCTCCAAAGAACTTCCTCTGTTGTCTTCATCTTGCAGAGGTTGTTTCTTACCGGGGATGTTTTGAGATCTCTCACACCTTCCTGGGGATTAGTTTTGATGAGGGCTGACGATAACGATGCAAGCGCTCTGCTGTCCGTCATTTCTTCTCCAGACCTCTGAGCCCAGGCAAAACCACCCCAAATTAATTTGTTTGCTTATTTAAGACCGATGAATCTCCTCCTCACACACAGCAGGGTGATAACGCCTTTACTACGGGCTCTTCACTAACACAGAAATAAATAAATGCCTCATGAAGAGTTTCCTCTCCTAAACCAATTCAGATCACAATGTTCTCATTGTGTCATGGCCTGATGTATTAGGAAATTGTTTGTGCTCACCCTCACTCCCTCCCAGCAGAGCCAGTGGTGTTTGGAGCCGGTGATCTCCGTGTCTGTGCCCTACTTTCAGGCCCCCGTGCCTCTCCTTATGTAAGGTTTACACACGTGTTCACACAGGCCTGGAAATTTGCTCGCATCTTTATATTTAATTCAAGGGAAAATATCTTGAATATTCCCTTTTACTCCTGGCCCATCAGAATTGGCATCCCAGTGGGATTGGATGTGTAACGAGCTCCCTTTGATGCTCCCAGGAATTGTCTGTCTGGAGGAGGAACAAGAGCTCAAAGCCTCAGCCACTTCACAAGGAGATGGGGGAGAGAAATTCCTTCTTCATGAGCTGTGCTCTTGCTCCTCAAAAGCTTCTGCCTCTGCTGACCCAGCTAAATGCTGCTTTTTTGCCCTGCCTTCCATGAAAATACAACCCAGAGAGCTTTTCTCATCCCTCCGCCTGCCCTGCCAGCAGGAGTTGTTCGCTCAGGTCCAAGGGCAGAGCTCAGGGACAGATGTGGGGGGTGCAGAGGAAGCCCCAAAGGTGGGTGGGTGCTTTTGGAAAAGTGAAAGTGTGGAACACGTTTGGGGTTTGGGGTCCCTGGTCAGTGAAGACAGAGCCCTTCTCAGCCTTTACAGCAGAGGGATCTTGCAGGACGGAGCTGGCTGTTCCGGATATCCTCTGTCGTGTGGGAATTTCTGACACTGGGGGAACCCAGCTCCTCTGAGGTCTCCATTTCCAGGTACCCAATTCTTTAGGAGCTGCTAATTAGGTAAGCAATTATTTTCCCATCCTTTTCTCGGTCAGAGTCTTCATTGTCAGCAGAAGGTGCCTGTCCAGACCTCGCTCCCACTAAAGCAGGATTTCTCCAAGAGATTCTCATGGGTGTGGAGCACTGATTGCCCCACTTCACAAAACTCCAGATCAAGCCAGTGATGTGATTTCCATGTGTGTGACATGTCCGGGTCTGTGTGTGAGAGAGGTTCTATGATGTCTCTCCCTAAATGTTCGAAACTTGCCGAGGAGGAGGAATGTGGATACACAAACCCATCCTCACACCCATCCCAGGGAGAGCTGGAACCAAACACACCCTCCCAGCTCCCCAGAATGGGGGAACCCGTCCCTCTTTGGTGTCCAGTGAGTGCTGATAATGCCATTTCCACCGTGGGGATGCTGATCTGAGAGAGTTTCAGACCCGGGGAGTTCCGAGCCAGATTCCAGCTCCGCTCTGACTCCTTTAGGTTCCCCCTGATGTCAGAGCGACGCCCTTGCCCCCGGCTGTGCCCTTGGGTGCTGAGCGCTGCTTGATGTGCCCTGAAGGAAACAAATCAAACTCAACCCGTCCTGGTGCCTGTCCTGCCCATGCCCATCACAGGAGAGCTGAGGTGTGCGGGAGGTCACTCAGAGCCACATCTCAGGCCACCAACAGCAGCCAATGACTCTGCTGGGTCTCTTTGGGGAGATGGCTTTGCCCGAAATAGGGACAAAAAGCCCGGTTTCAGCAAAATTACCTCAGCTCTGAGCTGTGGCAATGCCTTTTTCATCCATGGTGTGGGTGTTTGGTGTTTGGAGGGAAGGAGCCGTGCGGGGAAGGGCTGCAGGGAGCAGAGGGAGATGTTCCTGCCTGTGCCAGGGAATCGCTCCTGTCCTCACCTCTGGCACACAAAGGGTTGTTTACAGCAGGGAAATATTCCCTCCAGCCTTTCCGTGGCTGTAAATATCCCCCTGCCTCCCAAATTAATGGAGAAGACCCAGGTTACAGCACGTGCCCGGAGCTCAGGCCTAATGGTGTGGGGAAGGAATTTACCAGGCTTGGCTCCAGCTGCCTTTCTTTCATGTCTGGTTTCTAAGGAACAGGGTCTGCTCTCCTTTCCAGTGGCATAAATGAAGGATAATGTGTTTCCATGAGTGACAGGGACTGTAATTTATATCATTGGGAACACAACTGTGAACCAGGGGTTTACATTCACGTGCCAGATTGGGTTATGTTTATAACTTTAAAATACGTGCAGCAAGTTAACATTTGTGGAGAGTTCGTGGGGGTTTTTTGAAGATGAAAAGTACAAAAACAGTCTATTTTCTGCCATTTGGGCTAAATCCCGTAGTCAGAAGAATTGCCTGCCATTTCTAGGCAATTTTTTTTTCCCAAGTAAGAGCAAGGCGGTTTGACCTACTAAAACTGCTCGGTTAAACACAAATAATAACCATGGGTGCTCTGTTCTGCTCCAGAGACAGCTGCAGAACGCGGGTCTTTAAGGTATTTATAGACCTTGGAGTCTTTGAGGCTAAAAAGTGTTGGAGAAGCATAAAATGTCTTTGTAAATTGTGTGTGCTGCTACTTCACAGGCAGAATATTCCCCGAGAGTCTGTGCCACTCAGGCATCGGAGCCTTGTCTTCCTCCAGCAGATCTGATCCGTGTTTATTCTGGCGGAGGGAAGTCAAGGAGGATAATGAGAGGATTCTGCGTGTTTGTTTAGCGAGGGGAGGCAATAATGGCCTTCCCAACTCGCTGCAGGATTTACCTCTCATGAATTAAAAAACAAAGTAAACTGATTACGGAACAAACCGTGTGTTCCACCACCTTGACGCGGTGTTTTCTGGGTGTTTCGCTCTTCCTGGGGAGGAAACGAGGACTGGGGCACCCAGGCTGAGCCTGGCAAAGCAGGGACACGAGGGACCTTGGCCACGGGTCCGGCCCCAGCAGCAGGGCTGGTGCTGCCAAGCCCTTCCCAGATCTTTGGGAAATTCCTATAAAGGGAATCAGCACTGACAGGGGCACTGCTGAAGCTGGTGGCAGCCCCCCAACAAAATACTTTGTCTGAACGCTGGCTTTACAGCCAGGGAGCAGCTGGGAGAGGTGGTGGAGGGACAAACCACGCTGCCAAGCTGTTCTGCTGCAGCAGCACCCACGTGAGAGCCAAACCCCCCACACAAGGGGTGGAGTCTGTGGGAAGGGCTGTGTGTGCAGGGATGTGGGAGTGCAGGGATTTGGGGTGCAGGGCCGTGGCTGTGCAGGGCTGTGGGTGCACATCACTGCAGCAGCAATTTAAGAAACAAATTGCAAAAGAAAAAGCCCTGGCAGCTGAGCACTGAGGCTGGAAATGGCTCGCAGGGGCTCCACAGCACGTGCAGGGCTCGAGCTGACCCGAACCCTCCACCAGCTCCAGCAGCTCCCGCGGCTCCCCTCGCTCAGCTGAGAAATCCAGCAGCGACTGCCCGCAGCAGTGTGGCTCCCCACGAGCATCCTAGGTTTTCCAGAGTCTGGCATCTTCCTACGGATCTCTCCGTCCCAAAATGTGGATCCCTTGTTAGTGTGATCACTGCAGCTGTCAGCCAGCACGGAGGGGCTGCCTCGCTTCTGCTCAGGCTGTGCCTGCCCTGCTTTCCCCACAATCCCAACGTGACATTTTCCTTCTTCTGGAACCAAAGGAATTTAAAAAAAAAAAAAATTGTCCCTAATGATGGCAGAACAATTTTTGCTACCCGTATTTTCAGCACTAGAGAGCAGATCTGGGCACGGGAGTCCTCTCCCGTGCCCGGAAAGGCAGGAGCCTTTCTTTAGCAGTCGCCTCACGGATGGAGCTAGCCAGGAAGGATAATGGTCCATAACATATTCATTATTTTCAGGACTGTGCGCTGAAGTTCTCCCACTGGTGAGGCAAGTGGAGGTTTTTTGTTTTCAGTCATAATGGGGTGAAGGATTCTGCGGCTCCAGGTTGCTTTCCCTCCCAAGCCGCGGGCGCTGCGCGGGGCTGGGCACCTCTCTGAGCGGAGCCACTCCTCTCCTGCTGCTGCTCGATGTGGCTTCGAGGTGGAATGCAAAACCTCGGATGCAGGCGGGTGTTGAGTGGAAGGGGGCACAGGAGCGTGGTGGGTAAGGAGAGGAAGGGGTGTGTACGCACAGTCAGCTTGGAAGGGCTGGCAGGGGGTGGAAAATGCCCTGAACCCAGGGAGTTGGCTGGTGGTGAGCTGAGGGTTGGATCCACGGCCCCCGGGTCGGTGGGAAGGGGGAATGCCATTCCCTTCCAGCCTGTGAACCCACTCCACTGGCCAAGGCCTTCCCTTCCCTCTCCAGTGCAGCTTGCTGGCTGATGGAGTTGGAAATCGCTCTTGGCTGTTAATCCGTGAAAGTCCCTGTTAGAAGTAAAATAAAATATATATAAGGAAAAGTGCCACTAAAAAGGTTTATGAGGCTGCAGTTTAAGTTAGTGGCTCCTCCAGACCGGGGGAACATCTGTTTCTCATTTACAGCTCGCTTGAGCCAGTGGTGAAACAACTTCCCATGGCCCAGGCTGGGGCTGGAGGGGGAGCCTGGGCTGGGGAATTGGGGATTTTCCCCCTGGACACGCTGTCCTGGCGGGATCCTGGGCAGGATGGCTGTCCTGGCAGTGCCATCAGCATGATTTCCTTTCAACCCCAGGCTGGGGGGCAAAGGGCTTGGGATGCCAGTCTGGGATTTGGAAGAGGGAACGCAGATGGAGACGTCAGGGTGTTTGTTCTGAACTCCTGCTTTAGCTCGGGATTAATCATTCAGTGTCAGGTGCTCACAGGTACTTAGGTACCTTGTCCTGTCAGATCAAAGCGAATTAGAGCTGAGCAGAATGTAAATGCTGCTGATGGTCAGAGCTTCTGTCTTGGCGTGGTGCAGTTCCCAGTGCAGAAATTGAAGAAGAATTGTATTTCCCAGTGTGTTGTGCAGAGATAATGTTTGGGATGCTGGGATCTCATGGGAGAGATGTCACACAGCTACCAAGTGCTGATAAGTCATTTTTTGTGGTCCATCTGAGGGTTTCATTTAGACTTTCAGTTTTTGTCTGGGGGAGCTGCTCTTCTGTGGAATGGTGTTTCACAGAATCACAGATGGTTTGGACGGGAAGGGATCCTAAAAATCATCTCGTTCCACCCCCTGCCGTGGGCAGGGACACCTTCCACTGCCCCAGATTGCTCCAAACCCCATCCAACCTGGCCTTGGACACTTCCAGGGGTGATTTTTAAGGTCGCTTCACATCCAAACCATCCTGTGATCTGGAGGTAGAAGGGGCAGTTGAGGTCGGGTGCTTTGCCCACGCAGCTGGCAGAGGCACCAATCCCACCCAGGCGTGCCTCAGCCCAGGAAAACGCCGTGCCAGCCACAGCACAGGAGCTGGTGGGCGATTCAGGAAGGCAGGAGGTGTTGGAGCGTGGAGAGGAGTGAGAGCAGACAGAGTAGAACTTAATGTCACCTCAGAAATTATTGGCACCTTGGCCTAATTTTCTGGAGCTAAAGCCGAGCAGAACAGTGCCTGGTGGTGAGAGGGAAGCACATCCCGGGCTGATCCATCTCCCTCCACAGCACGAGGGGTCTGAGGGCTGAAATGGGCTTAGGAGAAGCCCCTGTGGCTGGGAGCAGCCCGTCCCCTCCCGGAGCAGGGGCTCAGCCGGGCTGGAGCAGCTGATAAGGGGCTGTGCTCCTCAGGAGGGCACAGCAGGAGCTGCTGGCTCCGCAGACAAAACCCGTGGGAAGCTCAGGGCGGGGAGGACACCTTGGATTTGCCCCAGAAGAGGGTGTTCCTCCTCGTGCAGCTGCAGCGAGGACATCAGTGCCATCCCCGGGGCACAGGGGCTGGCACGGGGGGCTCTGTGTCCCTGCCCTTCACCCGCAGCTGGACCGGGGAGTGGCCGGTCCGGGGCGCTGGGGACCTGCTGGGACATCGGCCCTGCCACCCGAGACCTGGCCCCAGCTGCAGCTCCAGCACGGCCCACCCTTGACCTCCCACCCCTCTCACTGCCTCCTAGGACTGCCCCCAGCTCTTCCCCACGGAGGAGATCCTGATCCCGGTGGGAGAGGTGAAGCCCATCACGCTGAAGGCCAGGAACCTGCCCCAGCCGCAGTCGGGGCAGAGGGGCTACGAGTGCGTGCTCAGCATCCAGGGCATCATCCACAGGGTGCCCGCCCTGCGCTTCAACAGCTCCAGCGTGCAGTGCCAGAACAGCTCGGTGAGAGCGGGGGGAGCCTTTGGAGAGGGGCTCTCAGCTCCAAAGGGCCGCGGGGAGGGTGGGAAATCTCTGATCCTGAATCCCAGGTGGGAGAGTGCCCACGAGGGGTTCTGGCACGGGGAGGAGATGCCTTATCTGGAGTTCCCCGGCTGCCCGTGGGGGGTCAGGGAGAGGAAGGGGAGGAGGAGGAGGAGGAGGAGGGAATGCAGAGGGTGTTACGGCAGGCTAATTCACACACGGGGAGATAAGGAGAATCACAGACCCCTTATCGGGGAGCTGTCGAGTTCCAGGTCACGGTGGCTGGATGAATAGAGCAGTGCTGGAGAGCTGGGAAGGAGGGGGAAAGGGAAACTGCCGGGGGAGAGAGCAGAGCACGGCAGGGAGAGGGGAACCACCGGAGTGATGCTGCCCGAGGAGCAGGGCAGGATAACCCCCCTCCACAGGACAGGGCTCAGCCTTGCCACGGAGCCCAGGGCACCCCAGAGTCACCCTGCTGGGTACCTGGGGCTGCCAAAACGCGAATGGCAAACGCAGGGCACCCTCACCCCGATCCACAGCCCACGTTTGGGTCTCCTGTGGCTCTTCGCAGCCAGGGGACGAGCAGGGATGAGCAGGGACAAGCGGGGCCCTTCTCCTGCTCACCATGTGCTCGGAAAGGGCCCTGGGCAAACAGGGCACAGCCAGTTTGTTTTAGGCAGCAGAACAGGGTCCGCTCGAATATTCAGCGCAGATGGTCTTAAATTGTTAATGAAGTTTTGAATTTTTAAAAATTTTACTGGATATTTATACATCGCTGGCCGTCTTCAGGCCTTGCAGCTCGGTGGATAATAAATGTATTAATAGTATACAGTACTTTTCCTATCCAGAGTGATTTATAAGCATTAGAGAAGCACTTTTACTGCTGTTAGGCGGACAGGAAGTGGTAAGGGGAGGATGTGAGGGCCGTTCTGGACTCACAGCTTCTTGTTCCACACCAGAACCCAGGCAGGGTGAACCAGTCGAGTCAAATGTGAGTTAAAACTGCACGACTCCCACCCAGGGACAGGCAGAGCAGCCTGCCCTGCTTTAATCACCACTCCCTCATCCCAGAGAGGATGGCAATGCTCACTCACCTTTTTAAGTCTTTTTAGCAGCTCTTGGTTGACCTAAAGAGAGCACCAGAGTGAGGCCTCGCCAGTGCCGGGTGTGATAATGGGAATTTCAGCATTCGATGGGAATTGAGCTGAAGCATCCAGCTGCACTCAGCCCCAGCCCCCAGGATGTCCATCAGAAGGGGAATAATTCAAGCCAGGGCTGTCTCGGAGCAGGCTGAAGCCATGGCTGGGGCTCTGCACCAGCTATTTGTGCTCAGATGTTCCTGTTCCACCAGCAAAGGTCTCAGTGGGATTTCCCCGCTCCCAGTCACACTGGGGTGCACAAACTGGGCAAGAAACAGCCCGAAGGCAGCAGTCCCAGTCTGGTGAACTGGAGGGGGCTGTAAACCAGAGACTGAGTGACGAGAGCAACCACTGCGAGTGGAATAATTAATCTGTTACCTCTCACAAGGACTAGACCTGATTTAATTATCTCTTCCTAGTGAGGAGAAGGGACTCAAAGCAGAACCCTGGAGATGAAGTGCAAAATGTGGTGTCTCAGGCGCCAGCAGATGTTTTTAAGCAGAGAACAAAGATGGTTTCTTTCAAAAAACTTTCTTTGTCCGTGGGTGTCGTCTCTCCGAGCTTTTCATTCTGGATCTTCCCCTGCAGTACCTCTACGATGGGATGGACATCAGCAACCTGGCAGTGGACTTTGCCGTGGTTTGGAACGGGAATTTTGTCATTGACAACCCAGAGAATCTGAAAGGTAAAATCTGCTTGAACTGGCTTCAGGCCACGGGCGGTGGGGGGCTGGAGAGGGGCTGCTGGGGCAGAGGCCCTGTGACCCCTGAGGATCACCCTGAGGAGGAGAGCAGCTCCCTGCGCTGTTGGTGCTGCTCTCTGAGCCCCGCTGTCACCGCCTCGGCTTTGGAACCCACCCGTGCAGGGGCACCTGCGGCCCGGGGAGCCACAGCCGAGCTCACGCTGTGGCGGGCGAGTCCAGGAGCAGCTGCATCCCGGGGGAATGTCTCAGTCCCACCTGCATCCCGGGGGAATGTCTC
>VZRR01002346.1:0-63932 GCA_013398015.1 Oreocharis arfaki | reverse complement strand
AATGTCTCCACCCCAGCTGCCTCCCAGGGGAGCCCCTCCGCCCCTGACCCTCGCTGCCCTCCCTGCCTGTCCCCGCAGTGCACCTGTACAAGTGCGCGGCGCAGCGCGAGAGCTGCGGGCTCTGCCTCAAGGCCGACCCCAAGTTCGAGTGCGGCTGGTGCAGCGGCGAGGCCAAGTGCACCCTGCGGCCCCACTGCGGCTCCCCCGGCGCCCAGCCCTGGCTCGACTGGTCCAGCCACAACGTCAAGTGCTCCAACCCGCGCATCACCGAGGTGAGGCCGCGCTCCCCGCCCCGCTCCTCCCACGGCCGCTGGGCTCTGTGCCTGTGCTGCCCAAAATCCCCCCCCGGCCCCCAGAAACGGGGACAAGACGCTGCAGCGCTTTCCGGGGAGCCGCTGGCACACGGCCGGGTGCGCAGCCACTGCCCCACGGGCAGCTGGCGCTCGCCGGCCGTGCCACCCGCGCCGGGGTGACCGCCACGGGCTGCTGCGGGAACGCTAATTAAACCGGGGAGCTAATTAGTCTGGAGTTGATGCTTCTGATATTTCTGTTCGGCCCGCTGAGGGATGCAAAATGTGTCCCAGGAGCGTTTTCACCAGTGAAGCTGCACTCGCTCTGTTAGCGCTGCTATGAGGAGTGACACTCCTGTCAGGTGGGAGGGAAGGAAGGTTTGGGTTTCTCAGTTAATTAAATCCCAAAAAAAGCCTCCCTTGCCCCGGGTGTGCGTCCGCACTGCGAAAGGCGTAACAGAGTCGGATCGGAGTTGTCTGCTACACCAGTGCTCGTGGCAGGGCTGCTCAGCACCCAGAATCTGCCAGCTGCATCAGAACCCAAGTGAGTGTGGAAGTTTCCTCTTAAATTAAATTAGTTTCTACACTGGTTTAACTAAACTGGCTCAGATCCCGCGGGAGGGAGGCATCAACCTCCTTTTCATGGAGGAGAGGAGGAAGCACAGAGGCTGCTGCTGTGCCTGGGCTGGGTGGGGCTGACTGGAGGAGGATGTTGCTGAGGAGGGTCTGTCCATCCTGAGGGACGTTACCTGAGGGACCTTTTGGTATTTCTGCCTCAGACCTGCCCAGCAGTGTTGTACCTCTCTTGTGCAGGCAGGGTGGAGCTGCTGAGGAGCAGGGGAGGTGCTGGGGCTGGTTGTGCAGAGATGGGAGAGCATTGAAAAGGGTTGGAAGCCTGTCCTTTCCCCGTTTGGTTGGTCTCTTTGTTTTCCAAGTCACAGCTGTCCTACCAAGAGATAAAACGATCCTTAAAGGCTTCCCTGGACATTCCCCTCGCCCTGCCAGTGGGCAGAACCCAAACTCCTCTTGCCCCAGTGCTTTTTGCTGCACAGGGTTGTGCTGCAAGAAGCAAACCAGCCTCTGCTGAGATTTGCTTCCCCATAAAGCACGCAGGAAGGTGTCAAGTCGAAGAAATCTCAGAATTATTTATCTGCCCCTCCTTGAGCTAAGCAGAGAAGGGAAGAACGCTGTGCTCCAGCCACCAAGTGACTTGCATGAGAGCAGTGCCAGGCTGGCTCTGGCAGCTGGCTGCAGGCAGGGCACTGGCACCAAGCGTTTTATCACCGTCCAGCTTGAAAGCAATACTTTTGGGCTCCGTCCAAAGAGAAAAGAGCAGAGCTCTGCTGTTACAGATTTCTTGACTCCAGGTCTGTGTCTCAGCCCTCAGAGTGAGATTGTGGAGGAGACCCTGAGACCTTCCCAGCTTTCTTTGCTGTTGGGTCCTTTCCCCACATCTGAGTTTTCTCAGGATTTTGGTACCACTTCGCAGTGCCCCGTGCTGCAGAGCTGTGCAGCTGGAGGACACCCTGCCCTGCTGGGGCTGACCTGGTCCTGGCAGGTCCAGAGCTGGCACTGGTGACACGTCCCCCATCCCTTGGGCACCAGCAGTGACAGGACTGGCGAGCAGGGTTTGCTCTCATGCTGGAGCTCTCATTGCTGCCTGGATTACCCTGACTAAAAGAGCCTTTAATATGGGCTGTTTCCCACTCCTTTTGCTTCATCTGGCCAGGTTCACTCTTTGTGACAAGCCTGAGGTCAAGGGCCTGGCTCCCAGGCGCCAGTGCCTTTGGGGGTTGCATAAATAAGAAGAGATTGTGTCTTAATAGTTCTAAAAGTAAATGAGCAGCGGGGTATTTGCAGTCCTTTCACTGAGTGAGAGGCCCAGCCCTCCCCAGCAATGTCCCCTCAGCAGCTTAAAACTTCCACCCGGTCTGTGGCCTTAGCAATAAATAGATAAAAACCTGTGTTCTGGCGAACAAGCGGCGCTCTGATCTCCTATTCATTTATTTGCAGGCCTCATTAATATAACATCAGCGCAACAAACAGCTGAAGGGGGGGCAGTGTCAGGCTGAATAATGGAGTTGCTCTGCTGAGATAACAATTAGGTTCTGAATGTGCCATCAGCTGAGGCAGAGACAAGCAGGGATCATGCCGGGATGACAATGCTCATGTGCCGCTTCCCCGCTGGGCTCATCAGCTGGGATCCAGAGCTTAGAGCAGGAGGGGAAGAGCACAAAGAGGATGAAGGTGGATGAGGTTTGGGGAGGGGGCAGGGGCTGTGCCACTGACTGGGAGCTCTCTCCGCACCCCAACAGATGCCCAGGGGTTGCTGAGTGGGGCTTGTGGCTCCGCTCCAGCTCCGCAGGGCAGCTCCCAGCCAGCCCCGGCCCCAGCTCTCCCTGGCTCCTCACTGACTTCTTCTGCAGGCAAAATGTTGCTTCATGTCAGAAACGCTGAGTGATTCAAGCAGCAAGACATGACACTGAGAACATTTATCCCTCGTTGTTGGAGCGGTGTCTTCTGCAGGCTGGGGAGGGGAAGGGGTCTAGCACTGGGCTGGGGCTCCTGGACCCCTGGGATCCTTGGATCCAACCTCAGGGATCCCTGGGATCCTGACCTCGGGGGTCCTTTGGAGCCCCTGTGCTGCCCAAAATCGAATTCCAGCCTTGGAGATCCCTTGGATTCCAGCCTTGGGGATCCCATCCTTGGTTTCCAGTAAAATGCAGCAACAAGAGGAATCCCTGGAGCATCTGCAACCCCTCCCTGATCAAGGACGGGGTGTGAAGGTGACCAAGCTCCTGCCACGCCCCCATCCCTGCACCCAGCCCTGTTTATGAATAACCAGTGCTGCACACCTGATCAGTCCTTCCCAGCATCATTCCAGGGGCTGGGTTGGGATTTCTCTCATGCAGTGGGGAGAGGTGACCTGCTCAGAATAATTGTGCCTCCCACACCCCGCTCAGACCTCAGTGACTTTCAAGCTGCTTCAGTTTAGCAAACAACCTGAAAAACTTTCAGCAGAGGTGCAGATTCCTAAACAGGAATCTGATTCCTGGTAATGGCCTTGCTTTTCCTCAGCTGCCCTTTGCAGGTCGTTCTCATCCTCCACAGAGCTCTAAGTGAAAAGCCAGTCTACTGAAGTGATTTTCTTGAAATTGGGGAATATTTCTTGCTAATCCTGTCTGTCTCAGATCAGAATTGGGGCCTGGCAGCCCTGCAGCCTGGGCAGCTCCCAGCACAGCCCAGCTGGGATTAAGGCAGAGCACGGGCTGGCTGTGCTGGAGGTGCCTCATCCTCACCCTGATGAGAAGCCCAGGGATGCTGCTCAGAGGGTCCCCAGCTCTGGGAGCACCGGGACCTTTAAGACTTATCTTCTTTCTGCGATTTTGACTGAATCTCTCCAGCTGTAATTAATTGAATGCATCTGTTCTAACCCTGGGGCAGCTTTATGGCACAGTTACTTCAAAACTGTTCAATTAGTGGCCACTAAAATCTAGGTCGAGTGGAGCTCCATATTGGGGATTTTCCAGGTCAGGACATTTTTAAAATACAGCATCAGCTCAGCTTTGTTCGGGGAGGCCGCTTGGCCCCGCTGGTTCTGCTCGGGTCGGGAAATGGCAAGCGGTGACTTCTTTCTTCTGAGCAACGACGAGACGAGGAGCCCGGCGGAGCGAGTGCTCCAGTAAATGCATTTTAGCATCATCGGGAGCTGCAAAGGACAGCTGTAACTGTCAAGTGTGCGAAGAGCCGAGTTCAGGTGATTCCCAAGCAGCGATGTAAACATTACCAGGCCTCCAGGACTCGGTGTAACGCAATCCAGCTTGATTTTGTAGTGGGTTTATGGGCACGTCGAGCTTCCCAGAGCTAAATGATACAAGACAGGCCGCGGTGTGAGTTACAGGGAACAGCAGCACAACAGGCAGCGTGTGGGGAATAAATTAAAAACCTCCGTCAGGCGGCGGAGGGGAGAGGGAGGTGGGAATTAAAGGGCATGTGGAGGGAGGAGGGGGTGTCTTGGTGGCCCTGCCGGGTGCCTGGAGCTGGAATAACCTCAGCACGTGTGGCCAAAAAGGGACAGGATGCCCAGGGGAGTGGTGGAGTTGGAACAGGCAGCCCAGGGAAGCGCTGGAGTCACCCTGGAAGGTTCAAAAACCGAGTGGCTGTTGGTTTAGCGGGGACGGTGGGATTCCGTGCTGAAGATCTTGGACGTCTCTTTGGAGATGCCGTGGGGAAGTTGGAACCACAAAAGTGATGGGGACGGGGGTGTCCCACGAGGGCTGCTGTGGGGCAGGTCACTGGGATGTGCTGTCCTGGTGGGACTGGTGTTGGCCACCTCCCTCACTCACTCCTAAGAAGGTGGAAAAAACCCCAACCATTTATCTGGAAACAGCAAGGGAAAGGTTCTGAAGAGCTCAAGTTTTTTGCCAAAGACAAGGGTGGAACAAAGAAGCGTAAACAAGATTTATCCATTAAATTAATTAAATTGCATTATTATGGATTGTGTTTATTTATTAATAACAGCTGCAGCATGGGGAGGATGAGAGACTCACCCAAGAGCAACGACAGAGCGGTGGCAGATTCAGGATAACTGTCTGAGAGTCCTGGGCCCCGATTTTGTGACTATGCATTATTGAAATTTATACTGCTAATTGAGGAGGAGATTGTCCTTAATGCAAGTCCAGGGAAGCAGGGATGGTTATGGCTGAGGCGGGCTATAAACAGGCAGCTGGAAAGCACGCACCTCACCCTCTAACATTTTTAAGTCATTTGAGGTGCCAAGTCACTAATAAAATGTGACATTAACATTCAGAGAACAGCCAAGGCAGAAGGTAAAGTTCTCCCAAGCACCAGGCTGCTTCTGGAAGGTGACTTACCCTCTTCTGGATGGAGAAATAGGAGCAAGGTTTATCCTTCTGGAAGGATTTCTGGGGCATGGCTTTGCCCACTCCTCTTGGCCGGCTCAGGGACCTCGGAGTCCTCTCTTGGAGCACGGCACAGATGGATTTCAGCATCCCTGTCCTTCTGCATGACATCCAGAAGAGCCACAAGGGGGTGGCCCTGGCTGGTTTGGCAGCAGGAGCGGGAGGAGGCTGCAGCACTGAAAGCAGAAGCGTTTCCAGACCAGGGCTGGGGCTGAAGAACGGGCGTGGTGGGGATGTCACCTCAGCCTCCCTGTGCTCTGTTTCCCTGCAGATCCTGACGGTGTCGGGGCCCCCGGAAGGAGGGACGAGGGTGACCATCCGTGGTGTGAACCTGGGCCTGGACTTCTCGGAGATCGCGCAGGGGGTGCAGGTGGCCGGGGTGCCGTGCACGCCCCTGCCCGAGCACTACGTCGTGGCAGAGCAGTGAGTGACCCCTCACCCGTCCCCACCGCGGGTCCCCGGGGCTGGGCACCCCACAGAGCCTCCTCCCTGACCTCCAGCCAATGCTCAGGAGGCCAAAAACTCACCCAGAGCCCTGCATGAAGGGCTCTGGAGGTGGACATGGGACAGGATTCCTGCACGTTTCTGCACACTCCCGCACTCTGGGCTCTCCCTGCGGTGGTTAAGCAGCCCTTTAAGCTTTCATTAAATGTTCTGTTTCCCTCCTGCTTGGCTAAGCACCTTTGCTGATGAGCACCTTGCTGCTGCTGCCGAGCCTCGGCTCTGCCCGTGCTCCTCATCCCACTTGGAATTCCGCCGGCGCCGCCGGCTGCACGCAGCCATTTGTTAGGCGGGCGAGGCGGTGACAGCCCCTTAATCCAAGTGGGCCTCCACTGGAGTCAATTCATTTGTTTCACTAAGAAAAACGTCAGCCCAAAATTAGAAAATAGGCTTGTAACAGGGGGACGGGCGAATAAACCCCACAGCGTGACACCCTGTCACCCGGGGGGGCTGTGCTGGGGTAGCCAAGGTGCTCAGGGGGTGCTGGGGGGCTCATTTGTGTGGGTGGGAGAGGAGCAGGAGGTGATGTCTCCTCTTGGGTTGTGTCATCTCCTGCTGGGGACCACGACGGCGTCGTGTGCAGCAGTCTCGGGAGCGTGGAGGTGGCCAAGACCCCACGGGTGGTCCCAGCGGCACAGACCCGCCCCAGCTTGGGGAGCAGCTGAAGGGAGTTGTCCTCCGCTGGGAAATGCATTTGGTGGCTCCCACTCAGAGCCCCAGCCAAGTGCAGGACCTGTCACCTGGTGGCTCTGGTTTGGGGTTTGTCCGTTCCTTGTGTTTCTTTCCCCGTCTGTGAGGCAGAAGGGGCACTGATGACCCCTCCGGAGCAGCGAGGGCGAGTGCAGGGTGCTGGGGGATCCGAGATCTGGGATCACGGGATGGAGGGTGCCTGGTGCTGCTTCAGGAATGGCTCCAGCCACGGCACCAATGCCCCGTCACTGCGAGCAGCTGGGGCTGTTCTGCTGAGCAGGACTCTGTTATATTTTATTTTTCAAATAAAGGATGGAAGATTATGAAATTATCCCCCTTTGATGGTACAAAACCCTGATTTTATAATCATGACTCTAATTACGGCTCTCGAGCTTTCAAAGTTTGTTAACATCATTAAAACATTTACCCTGGGCAGATAACAGCAAGCGTTAGCATGAGAGCTGCCTTTTAAAGATGAATACAGATAAAAGGACCCTCTTACGGGTTCTGTGGGCAGACTGAATTCCAAGACTGTAATGACTCTGCCATATGCTCCAGCCCCGCAATCTATCAGCCAGCAATTAGGTTAATGTTGGTGAAAGGGCCACTTAGCCCGGCAATCAGCACCCCACAGCTCTGCCGAATGCATCATTTTGTAACAAGGTACCTGCTGGGGGTTCGGCTTTGGGGACCAGGTGTGCCCGGTCACCGGTGCCCGTCCCACGCTCGCCCTGCCCGGGCTGTGCTGGCACAGCGCAGTGTTCGGTGTTCCCTCGTGGGAGAGAGAGCCTCCCCTCTCTTCCCCTGCCCGTGGGGCATCAGGAACCGCTTCCCAGGCTTTGTTCGCAGTGCCCCCGAGCTCAGAGACTGTCACTCTCCCCAGCCTGCAGGAGGAGGAGTGAGGGAATAGGAGGCAGAGAGGTGCAGGGGCGATGTCTGCTTGAAAGGCAGAGCGGGGAGCACGTGGCAGAGGAAGGCACAGAGCTGAGGCGCTTCAATCCCTGCTCTCCAAAGGCAGCGTCTCTCTAGGCAACCCCTTTTGATGTGCAGCAGCGAGGACGTGCACGTTCCAGCTCCTTACCAGCAAGTGTGTATTTCATCGGGCCTCCTGGCATCACCTGTGCAGGCGAGGGGCAGCTTCTTTTTTTTTTTTTTTTTCCTTTAGTCTTCGTGGTTTATTTTACTTTATTTTATTTGCAGTGAATTTAATGCTGCTGAAGGCAGCTGGAACGCTGCCTCCCCGAAGTGGGGCCTTTTATGTCTTTGTGTGTGATAGGCAGAGGAGTGAGCGCTTCCTTCTTCGGCCTCAGCAGGCAGGGGCTGCTCTGGCTCTTCTCTGGTCCCACTCCCGGGGTCAGACCCCACGGGTATCTCATCGTGGGTGGAACTGCACCTCCTGCCTCAGGCAGGTTACTCCTACCCTCAGCTTTTCATCCCTGAGGCAAATTACCCATCCTCAAGTCTGCAGTCCTGCGGCAATTTGCTCCCACTCTCGGGTTTCCAGTCTGGGGCAGGTTTCTCCCGCCCTCAACTTCCCCGTGCCTGCAGGGATGCTCTTGAATTCATCTTTGCAGCGTTGCTGTGGGAGCAAGCAGCATCCATCCCTTTCAGGTCCATCTGGAGCGCCCTGCCAGCTGATGCCCCTCTGAAAACCTCCCCCAAACCTGCTGGCACGACTGGCATCCGCTTGATCCCGTCCCCAGCTGGTGTCACACATCCCCCGTGCCCTGGGGTTTGGGGGTGATGCCAAACAGGGCCATCAGCCGTGGTTAATCCCAGCAGCTCTCCCTGTCCCTGCAGCTTTCCCAGCCTCGGGATGTGCCCACAGGGCTGAGCTGGACCACACCAGCAGCACGGGGACAAGCTCCTGTGACCACCATGAGTGTGTTCGTGGCAGCCAGCCCTGTCCCCCAGCAGAAGCTGCTCTCCAGGGCTGTCTCTATCATCCCCCAGCAGGTTTCTCCAGTTTTGATTAACTGGGAGTCTGCAGAGTGAGCTGTTCCCTTAATGAACTCATCTGTTACTCTGAGGACTTCGCACTCACTTTGCTACTGGCTAATATATTGCCATTAGTGCTCTGCTTTGCTCTGGAGTTTACAGCTTGTAATAATTATGTCTAATTTTGATTTTTTTTCCTTTAAATTACTACATGGGGTAAAAATAGACTCAGTAATTAACTTCTTCCAAAGAGGCAGATATCAATGTTAAAGGGGAGGGGGGAGAGAAAGGAGAAATAAAGGCGGCGTGGAGCTGTGCAGGGCACTGCTGGCACCTCCTGCCAAAGCTTCCCTGCGGCATTTCTGCTTCCAGGATCGTCTGTGAAATGGGGCAGGCGCTTCCAGGGATCAGCTCCGGCCCAGTGCTCCTGTGCATCGGAGAGTGCAAGCCCGAGTTCACGGCCAAGTCAGCGCAGCAGTACATGTTCGTGGTGAGTGTCCTGCTGGGGCACAGCACGCGTGTCCCCCGGGAGCCGGGCGTGGCACATGGAGGGGGTTCAGCTCCAGGAGACAATCCCGGAATTGCCATTTTGGGGGCGGCTTTCCCCCTGGTGTTGCACAATTTTGGGTGGCCCAGTCAACAAGCCCAGCTTGCAGGATGCAGAGCTCACCCTGGGAATGAACCTGGGCTCTCACAGCATTTGGGTCCAGCTTTGCACCCCCAGAACAGTGGTTATGGAGTCACAGAATGGTTTGGGTCAGAAGGGATCCTCAAAGACCCAGTGCCACCCCCTGCCATGGGCAGGGACACCTTCCACTATCCCAGGGTGCTCCCAGCCCCGTCCAACCTGGCCTTGGACACTGCCAGGGATACCCTTCTCTGCTGTCACAGCCGCCCACAGCAGCTCCCTGGCTGCAGCAGGAGCCCTGAGCTCGTCCTTTCCTTCCTGCAGACTCCAGCCGTGAGTTTCCTGAGCCCCAGCCGCGGCCCCGAGTCGGGAGGGACCATGGTGACCATCTCCGGCCACTACCTCGGGGCCGGCAGCCGCGTGTCCGTGCTCCTGGGAAACCAGACCTGCGAATTCCACGAGTAAGAGACCAGCACGGGCTCTGCAGCACCTCCTGCTCCTGTCCCAGCATGGATCTGCTGCAGCTGAACGTGCAAAAATCCATCTGGGAGCCCCTAAGGCTCCCATTCTCTCTTTTATTGCATGAAACCATCTTCTGTTTTATTGGGATGGAGGCTTGCATGGCAAGGGAGGGATTCATTGGTGTCAGTGCTGTTCATTATTTCATTTTAATGCTGTTCCAATGGTAACTGGTCTGAAAAATCTCAGCGAAACGCCACTGGAAATAGGCTTGTGTTGGTCATCAGTACCTGCCCCAGCCTGGCTGCTCCGAAGCAAATGGAACATTTATAAGAAATACCTCCTTTCTCTTTCCGCAGACCTGCACTGCTTTTATTGCAGCCACTGCTGCAGGTGCTCGACCTCCTAAAAATGGTCTGGGATCCTCAGGGCAGAGCGAGGCGAGGGTCTGCTCGCACCTCCTGCTGAGGAACTTGCACAGCCATCAATCTCTGCTGGGATTTCGATGGCAAATTTGCTTTTTCCCCAGCAGTGTAAACACAGAGTTGACATTTGCAGGGTTTAATGGGTTTTCCTGGGGCTTAGTTAAAAAAGAGACGTGTGATTTACATCTGTGTGCATGGGTACACAGCCCTGCCCACTCCATGCAGCGGGCACAGCCTGGGTGCCAACCCAGTATCGGGAGGGATTCTGCCTCCCAGATCCTCACTCAGGCTTCCCAGGAGGAACTGAGGAAGTTTCTGGGAAAGCAGAGCTCCCTGGAGGTGAATTCCTCATCCAAAAGCCTGAGAGGTTCTTGGCTGTGGGAGCTGTGGGCGTTCAGGCATGGGAGCACAGTGGGTTATTGGCAGTGCTTGCTCTGGATCCATCCTGGGGTGGTGCCTGGGGAGCTCAGGGCATTCCCAGACCTCCCAGTGCAGCTCAGTCCTGCAGGTGTTTAAGCAGTGTAGCCAACCCATCAACACCTCCTCCCGCATCCAGAACAAAGGTGCTCCCTCAGATGGAGACAGGGAGCAGCAGAAGAGTTGGATCAGCCCTGGAACATCGTCCCTTAAACACCCGACCCTGTTCAGGCGACCTGCAGCTACTGACCTGCAAAACCTGGAGGAGCTCTGGATTCCGTGGCTGTTCTAACTGCAGCAGGAGGCAGAAACTCGAGCGAGGCGAGAGCAGCGGCCGAACAGCCCCGTCCCTCACGTGGGGCCACGCTGTGCACTTGCTTTGCCTCTTGGACTGTTTTGAGGCAGTGAACTCCAATTGTACTCGAGGGTGTGGGGGAGCCTGACGAGATGAAGCAGCTCCTAATGAGATTCCCTCTAATTACAGCTTCCCCCATTCTCCCCTCTCTGATCGGAGGAGTGGGTAGATTCACCATGACGACGTAATAATAGCGCAGAAAGCTAATTAGCTGATCGCAGGGAGCCGGGAGCTGCTCTGCCAGCAGCCCTGCGTCGCTCTGCAGCCCGTGCCAGGGCTGGGCAGGCACGGCGGGGTCTGGGCTGGGCAGCAGGGCAGAGCAGGCAGCAGCAGGGCAGGCAGCCCCTCAGGCTGCACAGAATCACTCCAGGACTCAGCACAGAGGATGGAGAGTCCCAGGCCTCGCACAAGGAGGCCTTTGTGGCTAAATTAAACCAAGGTGGGGACGGAGGATGGGATGAGGGTGGGAAAAGGAGCAGGGCAGGAAGGGGTGGGTGTGTTGCTGCATCAACAGACACGGCCGAGTGCAATTGGTTTGAGGTGTTTTAGGGGTTTTTTTAGGGGGTTATTTCTGTTTCCTCGGCTGTGGGAGGTGGCAGTGCCCAGGTGTGAGCTGGGAGCGTTGTGGTACCTGCTGTTCCATGCCCTCCTAACTGCCCATACTCTTTGGGGGGGGCAGGGGGTGTGTAAGGACCCCAGAAAGGGACCAGCCATTGTCCCCCTGCCAGGCACAGACTCAGCTTTGCTGGAAGCAGAGCAGGGCCACGGCTGCACTTGAGCCTCAGCCATCCAGCACCTCCACAGGCCCCTGAGGATGGTGCAGGTTGCACATTCAGGAGTGCCAGGTTTTGATTTAAGTGCCGGACTGGCAGTGAGGTGCTGCAGACCTGCCTGCTCTCTCCCCTGGGAGAACCCAAAACTGAAGGAGCCACGGAAAGAACACAGACTTTTCCAGGAGCTGGGGGCAAGTTTGGGCAGGAAGGACAGCCATGGGTGGCTGTACAGGAACACTGGCCTGCCAGGGATGTCCCTCCAGCACTTTTTGGTAGGATCAGTGTCCAAGGAGCCGTGTGGTTCCTCCCAGCTCTGTTCTGGACGCTCAGATCTCATTCCCTTTCTCCATCCCTCCACCCACCGGCGCCTTTGTGCTCTGACAGTGCTTCACTGCGCCGCTGCCTCGACCTTCTCCGGGGCTCTGGTGGCAGCAGATGGTCTGTTGTGTCCAGCCAGGCAGCGCCAGGCCGAGGTCACCCCGCTCTGATGGGGAGACAAAGCCCGAGGCAGCGGTGCCGGTGCCACGGCCCTTCCCCGGCGGGGGCTGCGCGGGGCCATTGTGCCGCTCACAAGAGCCTCGTGTGTGCAGTGGGGTGGGGAGGGGAAGAATTTGGCTTTTCACTGAGCTTATGCATCCCATTTAAAAGGCAGCCATCTGTTTTCACACGCCCAGCAGAAGGCAGCGGGTTCAGGGGGATGCGGGAGCTGCAGTTTGGCACAAAGAGGGATTTCAGGGAGGCTGCGCCGCTCTCGCCGTGGGCAGAGCTCGGTGCAGGGCTCCCCACCCTCCCTCCCGTGCCAAACCCTCCTGCCCATCCCAGGAGCTCCCCAGGTACCAGTCTGGGCCTGGCCAGTGGCTCAGGCCTTTAGTGACCCGCCCCAGGCCAGGGCAAAGGCTGTGTCCTGCCCCGACCCCAGCACCCCCATTGACACTCCCCATCTCCCTCTTGTGCAGGCGATCCATGAACGAGATCGTCTGTGTGTCAGCGCCCTCAGCCCACGGCCTGGGGGCTGTTCCCGTCTCTGTCAGCGTGGACCGGGCTCAGCTGGAGAGGACTTTGCTCTTCGAGTACATCGATGACCCCAAGGTGCAGCACATCGAGCCCGAGTGGAGCATCGCCAGGTGAGGCTCCGACAGCACCTCCTCGGCTCTCCCCTGCCCTGGCGCTCCTCAGCACACACCCAGGCCAGAGGAGGGGCTCTTTGGAAATGCCCGTCCCACCCAGCACCCTGGATGGGTCAGGGCTGGACATTCCCGGGGTCTGCATTCAGCAGAAGTCAGGCCTGGGGTTACCCGAGGGGTGGTGTTCAGCCAGGCAGTGACAGCAGACCCTGCACCGAGGTTGGGGGCACAGCCAAAGCCCACATCACCCCCTCTGCTGCAGAAGGGCACAACTGCTCCTTAAAGGCTCCTTCTTGTGGTCCTGGAATACAGCAAAACCAGCAGCCACCGAGGGACCTGAGAGCTGATGTTGATCAAATGCACTGCAGGGAGCAGGGAGGCTGCTGCTGTCACATCATGGGGACACTGCCACTGCTGCAGACCCTGGGCTGGGCTCACCCTCTGAGCCCTCACCCTCACCCCGAGGGCAGCTTGGCACTGGGGCTGAGCTCCACAGCGCTGGAGCCCAGGCTCTGTGCACACCCAGCCCGCTGACCAGGCCTCTGCTGCCTCTCCCACAGCGGACACACGCCCCTGACCGTCACTGGCTCCAACCTGGACGTGATCCAGGAGCCCCGGATCCGCGTCAAGTACAACGGGAAGGAGTTTGTCAACGTGAGTAGGAGCTGCCAGCTGGGAGCATCCTCCTGCATCCCCCTGGACGGGGGTACTGCTGCCGGTGCTGCCTGCCTGGGGAGGTTTGCCATGGCGAAAGCTGCTCTGGGGGTGTTTCCTGCACTGCCCCAAACTGGGGGCACTGGGAAAAGGGAATTTCACACTCAAAAATGGGAAATTGCCTCCTTCCCCTGCCTGTATTCTTTCAGTCCGTGAGTGAGAAACTGAGACGAACCCCCAGCTAAATGGGGACTAAGCGAGGTTCTTGTGTGTGCTACGAGTAAGAATTGTACCTCCAGGACCTCAGAAATTATTCTGATCAAGTAGAACTGAAATATATTGTTTCCATGCAGTGATCTTTGTGGCTGAGTCTGTATTATCTTGGAAAGGGCAAATCACTTAGCGGTCTGTTCCTATTCCTTTTCTCCCCCTCAAGACCTTTTTCATCTGGGCTCTTTTTAAAAAGACATCTAATTTTGTTGCTAGCACTTGCAGTTATAGTGCTACAAAAATAATTCTGAAGACACAAAATTGAGTGAAATTAAATCTTTCACTTATGGAGGGAGGCCAAATGGTTGGGCTCTTGCTGCTTTACAAGGCAAGAGCCCCATAAATCAGCGATTTCCCTGCTTTGAGGGCTGCAGGAGCTGTGGGTGTCCTCAGCCCAGCAGGAGGTGACCTTCATGTTCCCTCCTGCCCACCAGTGTCAGATGATCCTTCCCTGCCCTCGCTGGCATTTGGGAATGGCCTCTAATCACCCATTTGCAGCAGGGAGCAGGCATTCCCTACGGGTCTGCTTCAGAGCTAGAGAGGAGGAAAGTGGAAAGGAAAGGGAAAAAAATAAAGAAAAAAGGAGTAAGAGCTGCTGTGGGAGCCTTTAGCTCCTCTGAGACACGGCTCATTTTGGGCTCACACTCCATCTCTACCCCAGCGCCTTCGTGCTGGCTGGAGGAGAAGCAAATTGCCCCAAACCAGGGCTGTAATGCCTCACGGAATCAGTGAGGCTGGAAAAGACCTCTGAGACCCATCAAGTCTGGGTTAAGTTTCCAGCTAAGCATGAATCCACCGGCCTCCCCAGCCATCAGAGCGGCCGTGTCCAGCTCAGGGCAGAGCGATCCCCGCTGCCCCTCTGAGAGCCCCCCTTCCCCAGGTGTGCAAGGTGGTGAACGCCACGGCCCTGGCCTGCCTGGCGCCGCCGCTGACCGCCGAGTACCGGCCGGGCCTGGACGCCGTGGAGCGGCCGGACGAGTTCGGCTTCATCTTCAACAACGTCCAGTCCCTGCTGGTCTACAACGACACCAAGTTCATCTACTACCCCAACCCCACGTTTGAAATGCTGAGCTCCACCGGGGTGCTGGAGCAGAAGCCAGGCTCACCCATCATCCTGAAGGTAAGGAGAGCCTGGCTCAGCCCGTGGGGAGAGTCGAAAATCCCAGAGGGAGGGAGGGAGGGGGGTTATCCCTGCCCTGGAGATTGGGGTGCCCTAAGCAGAGCCCCGCAGTTTGCACGAGCTGGGAGTGAGGTGGAGGCTGGAGGAATGTGCTGCATGTCTGTGGCTGTTGTGTCCCCAGGGCAGGAACCTGTGCCCGCCTGCCCCGGGAGGAGCCAAGCTCAACTACACGGTGCTGATCGGAGAGACGCCCTGCGCCGTCACCGTGTCCGAGACGCAGCTGCTGTGCGAGCCCCCCACCCTCAGCGGGCAGCACAAAGTGATGGTGAGGGGCCACATGTCCCAGCAGCATCCCCTTCCCTCTCCTCTCCACCCTTTCTCCTCCTTCTCCGGCTCCCCGACTCCTTTGGACTCTGAGCACAATCCCCTGTGCGAGGCCCGGTAGGATTTTAGATTTTATGGGTGTCTAACTGGAAGTTTAAAATACTGATGTGGATTAGCGTGGAGAGACTTTGTCCTTCCCTGACAGTCACTCCCTCTCTAGAAGGAAAAATGCCCTTCAGAGCCTTCTAGAAGGAGCAAATCTGTCTGGCAGTGCCTTTGGCACTGAGTGCCATCCTTCCTCTGGATGAAGTTGAGCCCATTCCCAGTGTTCTCCCTCCTGGAGGGATTAAATCAGCCCATGGAGCCAGACCTGACCTGCCAAGGGGATGGAAAGCTTTTGCCTTTTCCCGAAGCAGGAGCCAGGAACATCTGAGCACTGGAGTGGTTGGATCAGCACCTTCATGCAGGATAAGTCAGTGCCTTCCTCTGCTCTGCCTTTGGGCATCGCCGCTTCCTCTGCTCCTCTCGCAGACCAAACCCCAGCTGCCGAATTGCCTGAGCAGGGCCCAAATGAGATTGTGATTGTGATTTATTTCCCTTGAAGTTCAGCATCCAAAACATATTCAGATTGTCGCAGCGTGACTCCCAGAAGCGCGAGCTGGCTGAGAGCTGCTCACATCTGTGGCCAGGGCACATCCAAGAAAAGCCTGTCCTGGTGTTAACCCCAGCCTGTTCACTCCACAGCTTCCACGTGGGGCTTCCTCCTCCCTTCTCTGCTCTGTCCTTGCAGTCACTCTGATTCCTTGTCAGTGCCATGATCAGGGGCTTGTTAATGTCCGCGGTTTGCGGAAAGGAGTTGAAAGCTTATAAAATGAAAGTCAAATGGAGCCATCAGATAGCAAGAACAAAGCCCCGATAGTGAAGGGCTGGCACATTTATCATCGCTTGAAGCCTCCCTGTGTTCACACGAGCGGTCCCCTCTGTGTTTGAAGGCAATGGGAGCTCTCTGTTCCTGAGCAGAGGCGGCTCAGTGCTTCCCGAGGGGTCTGGGCAGGACGGGGAGACACCCCCAGCTGCTGCTCACCCGTGCTGTGCCCCGCAGGTGCGTGTTGGGGGGGTCATCTTCTCCCCTGGCTCCGTGAGCATCGTCTCCGACAGCCTCCTGACCCTGCCCGCCATCGTCAGCATCGCGGCCGGCGGCTCCCTGCTCCTCATCATCATCATCATCGTCCTCATCGCCTACAAGCGCAAGTCCCGCGAGAACGACCTCACCCTCAAGAGGCTGCAGATGCAGATGGACAATCTGGAGTCCCGCGTGGCCCTGGAGTGCAAGGAGGGTCAGTGCTGCCCGGGGCCGGGCGCTCTCTGCGGGCTGCAGCCCCGTGGGTGGGGTCCCGGTTCTCCCAGCGCCCCGGGGTTTGCAGCGCGGAGCTGGGTGTGTGTCCCCTGGGGTTTGTGGGTGTCCCCTGGGGTTTGTGCGTGTCCCTGGGGTTTGTGGGTGCCCCGTGGGGTTCCCGGGCCTGCCCCACCTCGGTAGGGTGGCAGCCAGCAGCGTGTGAGCAGCAGACACGGCTGTGATGTGCAGGCAATGGGATGAGAGGTTGATCCGGCGTGGGCGGCGTGCCCGGCTCACACGGCAGGGATGGCACGAGCCCCGGGCACCCCACACAAAGTGTCCCCTTGTCCGATGGCTTTGCAGTGAGGGGCTTTTCAAAAGGCACAGAGAGAGGGGGACAGAGGGGGCTCAGACCCCCAATAACAACGTGGATCTCCAGTGGGAGGCAGGAGGGCTGGAAAGCTGGGCCGGTCCCTCCTCCTGCCCGAGTGTAAGCCCAGAGCAGCAAGTGCAGGGTTGGGGAGGAGGAAGAAGCTCCTCAGGCATTTGCTTCTGGGAAATTTTGGGTGTTATTTGGAGCATCCAGAGCTGCTGCTTGCAAGTTTCCACATGGACAACTCCTGTCCCTTGCAAGGAGGCAGCTGAGGCCCCCTCACCCCACAGGTGAAGGTGGGGTTTTGGGGGGTGCTGCTGTTGTTTTCTACATCCTCCCAGTGGGGAAGGGGCTTAATCAATCAGAGTAAAATAAATAGAAAGCTGCACATTTCGTAGTGGAGAGAGAGAGTTGCACTGGATTTGTTCAGCTGATTTCAAGGGTAGCCTTGAAAGCACAGGGCAAAAATAGAGATGTTTTCTGGAGAAAGCACAGATTCGGCTTGGCACAGCCCAGCTGGGGTACAGAGGCCTCCTCGAGCCAGCGTGTCACACTTGGGAGAGGGAACACAAGGAGACACATCCAGCTGTAGAACACCGTGTTATGAGAGGAAGAATAAATCCCTCCCTGACCCCTGCAGCAGCTCAGATTTGATCTGCATCAGATTTGATTATCTTGGCAACTGTTGATAGAGGAGGAGAACCAGAAGAAAGGAAAACAGGGGAGGCACCAAGTTATGAAAACAGATCCTTGTTTCTCTGTGCAGCCTTTAGAGGTGTTTTGGGTGTGTGTGCACAGGTGTGAACTGCATACAAATCAGCCACAGCTTTGTTCTCAGTCTCTGCTCTGAGCAGCTCCTGAGACGGAGTCTCCGAGGGTGTCTGAGCTCCCCGAAATCCTTTCCTGAGCTGGGCCCTCCTGCCATGCCCACGGGGAGAGCAGGCAGCCAAAACCTTCTCCCAAAGGCTCCCGGAGCTCAGCTCTCCCTGCCCTGTTCTGTCCCCTGAACAGCTTTTGCAGAGCTGCAGACAGACATCAACGAGCTGACCAGCGACCTGGACCGCTCCGGGATCCCCTACCTGGACTACCGCACCTACGCCATGCGCGTGCTGTTCCCGGGCATCGAGGACCACCCCGTGCTGCGGGAGCTGGAGGTAACCCACGCCCTGCTCCGGCTCTCCCCGTGCCCCTGAGCCCTCAGGGAAGCCAGCAGGGAGCCCTGCAGCACCTTTATGGCCCCACAACAAAGCTTGTTGGATGCCCTGGAGTCAGCAGGCTGAGCCCCGAGTTTGATTTTAACTCCGAGCCTGGAGTTTTATCTCCTCCCACATCGCCGGGTTCCTTTCGGTTTCTCCTCCCTGGTGTTGGTTTATTTGTATTTTATGGGGGTTTATACTGCTCTAGGGCAGCAGCAGAGCAGGGCAGAGCTGTTGTGGTGTGCTCTGAAGTGCTCCTCAGCCACCTCGAGGTGCAGGGGATGGCTGAGTGTCCGGAGCATCCTGCCCGGAGCATCCTGCCCGGAGCATCCTGCCCGGAGATCCCGCTGCTGTTCCCTCGCGTGTCCACAGGAGGGCAAGGGGAATGCCCAGGCGCTCCAGCCTCCGAGCAAGCACTTCCATCTCCCTGGTTTTCCCACCAGGATGTGTAAAAATGTAGAAAATATTTTCACTGGGGAAACAGAGGAATTGGGAATGCACCAGAGTCTGTCAGGGCACCTGGCAGGTGGGCGCTGCTCAGCTGGGACAGGGCCAAAAAAAGCGTGGGGTTTCATAAACATCATCTCACACCTGGGATGGAGCTGCCATCCTCCATGTGCCATGTCCACGGGCTCAGCTCAGCTTTTCAGAGACTGGGATTGCCCCAGCAAATCCTGAAATCCTGTTTCCTCCACACACAGACCGGGGCTGGATGCAGGAGGGAGGAGTCCTGGTTGCTCCAGGGCTGGATTCCTCTTCCAGGCAGGCACTTCCCAGCATTAAAGCATTGATTTGGGTTCCTTTCCTCAGCCACCAGCACCGAGCAGTTGCTGTGGCGTTGCTAAAACAGAAGCAGCCTCTCCCAGCCCATTCCTGCTCCGAGTTTTCCAGCTCTGTGCATTTTGTTTGCTGTCGGAGCTGCCAAAGAAGCTGACGCTCCAGCAAACAAATATGAATGCTTTTTGTTTTACTCATGAAAAACAGAATTGCAGAAGTGATAAATGTGTTGCCAATTACACAGTTGCTTAATTATGTAACGTTAGTAAAACCAATACATAACTCTCCAAGATGTTTGGTGAAGAGTTGCTTCGTGCAGTTCATCATTTTCACTTGTAATGAATTACTTGAATCCGCAACTGGCTGAAAGCCTCAATTAATTTTTTACACTTGGCCCATAATAAAGCAATAGTCTAAATTAGTATTTAATTTACTTACAAGAGTGTCACTTTTTGTGCAGAACAAGCAGAACTGGGTGTCATTTCTGGGGCCGTTAGGCTCAAAGCTGCTGCTTTATGGCGTGCAAAGAGTGCAGCTCCCGGCCAGGATTCAGGGGAGCTGTGGAGGGGGAGGACAGGGAGGGAGAGGTTTGCTCAGGATGGACCAGGACCCACGTGCAGGGGTGCTGAGACCCTGAGGGATGGGTGCTGAGACCCTGAGGGGTGGGTGCTGAGACCCTGAGGGGTGGGTGCAGCCATGGTTAAACCGTGCTGTGCACACTTCTGGTGCCCCCGATGTGGGAAGGATCTGGAACTGCTGGAGCAAGCCCAGAGGAGGCCAGGAAGTCACTCAGGGGACTGGAACAGGCTGGGAGAGTTGGGAATATTCAGCCTGGAGAAGAGAAGGTTGTGTGAAAACCTCCCGGCACCTTCCAGGGTCTGAAGGGGTGACGAGAGAGCTGGAGTTGGGACAGTTCATTAGGAACAGCAGGGGCAGGACATGGGGGGAATGAATTCAGACTGCCAGAGGGCAGGGCTGGATGGGATATTGGGAAGGAATTGTTCCCTGGGAGGGTGGGTAGGCCCTGGCACAGGGTGCCCAGAGCAGCTGTGGCTGCCCCTGGATCCCTGGCAGTGTCCAAGGCCAGGCTGGAGCAGCCTGGGATAGGGGAAGGTGTCCCTGCCGATGGCAGGGGTGGGATGAGATGATCTTGAAGGTCCCCTCCCACCCAAACCATTCCATGCTCCTGTGACTCCCCCACGGCGCTGCAGGGTGACCCCAGGGCGGTGCAGCGCTGCCCTCCCGGCCCTTGTCCCCCCTGCCACGGCCGTGCTCTCCCCCTGCAGGTCCAAGGGAACGGGCAGCAGAGCGTGGAGAAGGCCCTGAAGCTCTTTGCTCAGCTGATCAACAACAAGGTGTTCCTGCTGACCTTCATCCGCACGCTGGAGCTGCAGCGCAGCTTCTCCATGCGGGACCGCGGCAACGTGGCCTCGCTGATCATGACGGTGCTGCAGAGCAAGCTGGAGTACGCCACCGACGTCCTCAAACAGCTGCTCTCCGACCTCATCGAGAAGAACCTGGAGAACAAGAACCACCCCAAGCTGCTCCTGCGCAGGTGAGGCCGGGCATAGGTCCCACGGGCTGGCACGGCCACGCTGGTGGGGCATTCAGGAGGGATTTCCTCATGGAAAGGGTTGGAAGGGGCTGCCCAGGGAGGTGGTGGAGTCCCTGGATGGTCTGGTCTGGTTGACAAGGTGGGGATCGGTCACAGGTTGGACTCAGTGCTCTCAGAGGTCTTTTCCAACCTAAATAATCCCAGGATTCTGTGATCTGAGGGCTCTGCGGGTGCTGGTGCTGGAAGGGAATCGCTGCTCTCCATGGAGGATTCCCATCCATTTCCTCACCTGCCTCCAGCACGTGGGGTTAGCCCTGCTCTGGGAGCTCACAGATGCCTGAACAGGGCCTTAGATTGGACCCTCGGGCTCTGCCTGGCTGGAGAGCAGCATTTCTGTGCCACAGCCGGGCCAGGAGCTCAAGGATGGATTGAGCAACTCGCCCAAGACAGAGCTGGGAAGCGGCAGCAAGAAATAGGAAAAAAATGTGCATTAATGTGGGGCAGAACAGGGGGCACAAGGAAAAGGCTCCCCCTGTTCTCCACGTCCTCGGGGGTCCTGCAGAGCCTGCCCTTGGCCAGTGCTGCCCCTCGGCTGTGCTGGGGCTGTGCTGGCATCGCACTGGAGAGAGGGGAGGGTTTCACAGCTCCAGGAAAATTTCAGGGGTCCCTCCAGCCACAATGAATATACTTGACAGGAGATTGCTTTAAATCTGGCTGTGTTTGCGCAGGCAATAACTCATCTCGGCGAAGGAAGCCGCCTTAATTTCCCCCGTGGTTTGACGAGTCGCTGGGAAGGCGTCTTCTGCCTCAGCCATCAATAATGGCTTTTCCTGGCGCTCCGAAAAGCACGGGGGTGGTGATAAGAGCTGTGCCCCCTCCTCCCTGCAGCAGCCAGCAAGGAGTCGGGGCCGTGGGCTCTCTGTCCTGCCCCGGGATTTGCCCACTGCACAGGGAACTCGGGTCTTCCCAGGGATGGGGCACCTACCACCCCTCTGGGCAGCTTGGGCCAGCGTTTCACCACCCTTATAAAAATTCCTGCTTTATATCTAGTCTGAATCTTCTCCCTTTTAGTTTAAAACCTTCATTCCTTGTCGTGTTACTCCAGGTCCTATTAAACCTTGGGCTGAGCCCTGTCCCAACCCTGTGCCCGGCTGTTGGTGCCCAAACCAGCCCAGCCTGGAACGCCTCGCTCTGACTTAATAAGGAGTGATCAGCCATGAAGTGAAACACAATTTTTTAAAATGTTTTGAGCTCTCTGGTGGCAGCAGTTGATAACTGACACTCAGTTCTTTCCCTCTTTCTTCCTCGCTTTCCCCTCTCTCTTTCTTCCACGACTGCCCCTCGCGGGAGACAGCAAGAAAGTTGACGTTAAATCAAACAGCTGCTCTGGTTGCTGGCAACAGCAGTTTGGAGACCTACATAGAGCAGGGAGAATTAATAAAATACATATTTATTTTTTGGGTTCTCTCAGCCCGTTTTGTTTAGGTTTGCTTTCTTGCCCGTGCCTCAGGAAGCCGGCGGAGCAGCCAAGGCTGGGCGCTGGCGTCAGGCTCCTTTGGAAAACCATCTCTGGATCATGCTGTGCCCTCCTTCTGTGGTCCGTGTGAGAAGGGTTTGCTCCAAGCCTAGGGATTCTCTTTGGCCCTGGTGATCTCCAGGAGCCCATTTTTTATTTTTGGAGTGGATTTTTAGCAGCATCCAGAGGCCGGCGATGGCACAGAGCAGTGCTGGTAGGGGCAGCTCAAAACCTGGCAGCAGATCTGGGGGCTCAGCAGATCTGGGGGCTCAGCAGATCTGGGGGCTCAGCAGATCTGGGGGCTCAGCAGAGCCCCCCATGTGTAGGAGGATGCCCAGGCCCTGGGCTGGCAGGCACTTTCCCATTTCCAAGGCCGAGGAGGGCAGGGAAGCTCCACGCAGCCGTTCCCAGCAGCCAGGCAGGTTCAGAGCAGCCTCTCTCCTGGGCAGCACAGGACAGTGATGATGAACCCAATATTGACTCCTGGCTGTCCCCAGGAGTGGGGCACTGCAAATGCCTCATGGCCAGGCCGTGCTGGGAGGAGGTTCAGTGCTGGGAGCTCAGGAGAAAGGGGATTTGACAGGGATGCTCCGAGGTGCTTCTTTGTGCTGCTCCGTTCAGCTGATCTGGCATTGCTGATGAAGAAATAAAAGGGAGGAGCCAGGCCCAGAGTATCCCCTCCCATTCACCCCTGCACGATGCCCCAACTTCTCTGTCACCCCACGTTTCAGTGCTTTTTGCAGAGCTGGTGCCAGGCCATGAGCAGCCCCCAGGGACAGGACACAGCATTGCTTCCCTGGGAGGGCTCATTGTGTGACTTGCTAATTCTTCATTTAATATTCAATTAACAAAGTAGTTTATTAAATTAATATCCTCCCCTGAAGTCCTGAATGTATTATTTCCTGAGTTTTTCACCCATTCAGTGGTTTGTGTCACTGCCTCTCCATTTTCCAGGGCTGTTTGGAAGGGTGCTGGTGCTTCTCCTCTTTAATTGGGTGCCTGAAATATTTCAAACAGGAGAACATCGTGTGTGTCAATTTGTAGGATGAATTTTTAGGCAGTTAATCAATTCAGGCTTAAATTCTTTGGGGATCTGCAGACATTTTCACAAATTCCTGGCAGATGTTGCCATCCTAGGAGATGATGGATGATGTGACCCCAGGTCTGTTGGCCGACTGGTGTCAGTTTTTGTTTGCTGAAATCTCTGGCTCCTGTTTATTCTCGATCTGCTTGGCTTTGGAATCAAGCCCTGTGCTTCTTCGGTGTGTGCTTGTAATTCCAAGCACTCGGAATGCTGTGGGGGTTCATAGCAAGAGGCAGTCCCTCATTTAAGGGGAAAGAATGGGGAAAATGGGTCTGGAGCGGGATGTGGCTGTCTCCAGGCCAGGGAGGAGGTGACCTGGTTCATGGTGAGGGCAGAGGGGACAGTCCCCAGAGGAGAGGATGCAGGGAATTGGATCCATCCCTCTTTGCCTGCTGGAATTTGGACCAGATCCTGGTGTTGCATGAGGGGAGGGCTGGTGGTACTGAGCCAGGCAAAGCCATGGCCACAGCTGGCCAGGGGCATGGCCACAGCTGGCCAGGGTAGTGGTCAAGCTGGCCAGGCTGCAGCACAGCAGCTCTTCCCTTCACGGGGCTGGGGCTCCAATGTGAGACACCCCGCGACCACCAGAGCCATCCCCTCCCAGGAAAAGGGGCTGTGGAGCTTTAAGGAAAGCCTCTGGGTCCTGCAGAGGCAGCGTTAAAAACTATCATTAGGAGCCATTGTATTTAAATTGGAGATAATCTCGGGCACAATGCGGGGAGAGGACACTGGGTGGGACTGGGGAGAAAGCTGCAATTTCCCTGCCATTGTCGCTCGGCTGTCCCTGATTGCCGGGAACCGCAGTAAATCCCAGTGATTTACTGAGCCAGGCTGTAATTTGCACCACGTGCGAGGAGCTGAGTGTCCCCAGGCTCGCTGTCCCCAGGCTCGCTGTCCCCAGCGCCGTCGGGGCTGGGACGGGCCGGCAGCGCTGCCGGGACGGGGGCACCGCTGGGCTGGCACCGTGCGTGATGTGTGCCCTCTGCCTTCCCCAGGACCGAGTCTGTGGCGGAGAAGATGCTGACGAACTGGTTTGCCTTCCTGCTCCACAGATTCCTCAAGGTGAGGAGACACCGAGCGGGGACCCCGCTGCTGCTTGGCTGTCCCACCCTGCAGCCCTCCCCGCCGTGCATCTGGGGGTGCAACTCTCCCACCAGGCTCCAAAAGATGGAGCAGCGAGGAAGGAGAGGTGGAAATTTGCTCTGGGGCTGTTGCTCCACGGCCTTCCCCAACCTCAGGTCTCCAAGAGTAATTCCCGTGTAAAGGAGGTCCGGTTACACCTCTGCAGTACTTAAGGGAAATTCTCACTTCTTCACGCCTTGGCTTCCATGGTTTTTAACTCAATTTGTGGCTTTGGAAGCCCCACTGAATTTGCTCCGTGGGAGCGAACAGTGAGATCGAGGTCTCGAATCCCATTTTTTTATGGCCATACAGATCCGGGAGGGATTTACCCTGCCAAGGACAGCGCAGCCACGGAGCCGTGGAGCTCGGGGCTTTGGCTGTGCTCTCCCGGAGCTGCTGGGGGCCAGCCTGGGTTGCACAAGCGCTGAGGATTGAGGCAGTGGGACCGAACCTGTGCTGGGGGGAATCCTGTGCCAAGCGGGGCTGGGAGCCCCGAGAAGAGGCACCTTCCCCCCGTGTCAGCCCCGGTGTCCTCCTCCCGTGCAGGAATGCGCTGGAGAGCCCCTGTTCATGCTCTACTGCGCCATCAAGCAGCAGATGGAGAAGGGCCCCATCGATGCCATCACGGGCGAGGCGCGGTACTCCCTGAGCGAGGACAAACTCATCCGGCAGCAGATCGAGTACAAGACCCTGGTGAGTGACGCTGCAGGGCTGCCTGGCGATCCTGCTGTCCCTCAGCTGTGCTGGCCTTCGGAGCAGGGACCAGGGCGCTGCCCGAGGTGTGGGTGCTGCTGGGCAGTACGGACCCGTGTCCCAGCCAGGTGTGCCCCCGCTTTGCAGGTTTTAAAGGCAGGTCTGGGGGGGAGGTTTTATCTTCCTGTGCACTGGGCATTGCCCTCCTGCAGAGAATGAAAATGTACATCCAGGACTCCTCCCTCAGCAATAATTCCATCAATATTTCAGATGCAATAGCAATGATGCATTTAGGGCTGCAGTGGGGTTTTTTATGGGAAGAGGTTGTTGTGACACGTTTTGTTTCTCCTTTAGAGCGTGGTGTGGTTCTTCTCTTGCAGATCCTAAACTGTGTGAACCCGGACAACGAGAACAGCCCGGAGATCCCTGTGAAGGTGCTGAACTGCGACACCATCACCCAAGTCAAGGAGAAGATCCTGGATGCCGTGTACAAAAACGTCCCCTATTCCCAAAGACCGAGAGCTGTTGACATGGATTTGGGTAGGAGCTTCCCTGCCTGGTGGGAAGGGGATGGTCAGAGGGGCTGGTGGGCGATTCCTGGTGGGATCTGCAGCACTCAGCCCCCTCTGACCGTGGCCTCCCCTGTCCCCAGAGTGGCGGCAGGGCCGGATCGCGAGGGTGGTGCTGCAGGATGAAGACATCACCACCAAGATCGAGGGGGACTGGAAGCGCCTCAACACCCTGGTGCACTATCAGGTGAGGGAGCAGCCCCACTGACAGCTCCCAGGAAGCTGCCAGCAGGGATGAGGAGAGCAGCAGGAAGTTAATTCCCAAGTGTCTCCTCTGCCCAGACAGACAGGGAGGTCACGTCTGTGTGATAAACCAGAAGGGTTCCATGTGCTTTAGCATTAGGGGGGAAAGCAACCTTGACACGGAGCTCAAAGGAAGCAGCAGAGTTGAAAATTGGCTAAATTAAACCTGCCAGCCGTGGGAGAGAGGCAGAGGGAGCAGTGCAGGGGCTGAGCTGACTCTGCTGGGGATGAGAGGCCTGGGAGGGGAGCACAGGGGGCTCAGGACGTTGTCTGGGGGTCTGAGACAGCCTGGAGAGCAAAAGGGGAGGCACAAAGTCATGGAAAAGTGAAGCCAGGCAGTGAAGATGCTCAGATGTGGGAGTGAGGAGGCCTAAGAAATTCTTGCCATCTTCAGCTTCTGGATAGGGCAGAGTCTGTTGGGAAGGGCTCCTTCCAGTGTGGAAGAGGGGAAGAGAGGTGAGGAGGGGGCTGAGGGAGGTTTGTTTGCAGGGAATCAAAGCTTCCCCTCCCAGCCTGCCTGCAGCACAGGATAACTGCATTAATTGGGACCCGTAACCTACTCCTGTCCATCACCACCTCCCCAGAAGTGTTTAGTATTTAATCTGGCATCTTTCCCTGTTTATCCAGCATCTCCAGTCCATCAGCCTGACTCACGCTGGGGGACTTGAATGGGAGCCAGTATTGACAGGAGCCCTGCAATCAGGGAGCGAGGCAGGAGAGTGGCATCAATATGCACCGTGCATGTTAAACAGCACCTCCAGGGTCAACTTTTCCAAGCAGCCCCTAGGATTTAAACACAGATTACCGTAAAATGTCAGAGGAGTTGTGCAGATTAATTCCATTGTTCCTAAAAATCTGTTTTACCTGACAGTTGCAAGGGATTAACCAACATGCAGGGAAGCAGCGAGACTTTATTATGCCTTGATCTTTAAAAGTCATCGTGAGGAAGTCACAAGTGAAAGCTGTGCTTGTCTGATGTGCTCTGGATGCTGGGGGAGGGAGCACTTTCATTCCACTGCCTGTGGGAAAACCTGAGCCAAAAGCTTCCCCTTAAAATAAACAAAATCCTCGCAGCACTCGAGATGCTGCAGCCCTTGCTGCCATTTGAATGTCAGGTTTGCTCTGGAAGAAAGGAGAGGTTGGCAGCCAAAACATCCAGCCAGGTAGTGACACGTGTCTGCCTGCCCTGGCCCGAGCTCTGCACAGCCCAACAGAGCTGTCTCAGGCATTAAAGGGAAGCCAAAATCTTTTCACTGCTGCAGAAATCTTGTCAAGGCAGGGCTTTTGCCAAGAACTAACAGCAATATATATATATGTATTTTAGTTTTCAGATTTTTTTTTATTCTTAGTAGTTTGGGGTTTTTTCCTGTTGGAGTAAATGTTTTTATTGGGTATCAAAAATACAGATGCTGCAGAACTACACAGCTGAACAAATACCTGGGTAAAGGCCCAGCTTAAAGAGAGTATAGAATCGTTGGAGTTCCACGTGCTGCTGTCTCACCATTTAACAGGAGTGTGACACATGAAGCAGGTGTGGTTCAAGCCATTAAAATAAATGTGCCTTTCCAGAAGAGTAGTGCAGATGATTTCTAAATTTCTAGGAAAGAAATGGAAGCTGCTTTGTAAAGCTCTGCCCCTCTTTTATTGGGATCTGCCTTGTCTTTGTTCTGCTCTGAAGGCAGGGAGATCCCAGGGCTCACAGATGCTGCTGGGGGATGCCCAGCCCAGGTTCCCAGGTGTGTCCCTTGGCCCCTGGGATTCTGCAGGAGGGGGCAGAACCCTCCCAGTCCTCAATTCCCTGCTCCTGACTCCCGAGATCCATTCCCCACAGCCCCATTCCTGCACCTCCAGGGCTCCAAACCACCCTCCTGCTCCTCACCGTGCCCTGAGAGCAGGTATTTCATTCCAAGGGTTCCCCAGCTCCACACCTGGGTGCTGGATTTTGGCACCGCTGCTTTTGTTTGCTGCATTAGAATCACAAAAACACAATAACTGATCAAATGCATTTTTCATGGGAAGCCTTCACGTACAAAACCCAAATTGGAATTAAAGAGAAATATTCACCTTTCTAATAGTTTTGAACCACTTTATAAAATTATAGGGAGAACCGTGCACCTCCTGCTTATTTCTTCATTTATAAAAATAGATGTGTAGCTTAAATAAGTGTAATTCTTTGTTAAATTCTCTGGATCTTTTATACAGGGCAAGGAATTGTATTACATTTGTGTCGTGTCCTTTTGGTTTCATGGCTATTAAACTCCATGGGAGAGCCTTACCCCGTGTGGTTTCACTCAGGAAAAATGAAACACTGGGTTTAATATCGAGTGATTTACAGTGGCTCACGCAGGGTTAACTCAGAGGCAGCAGAGCATGAATACCTGTCAGCCCCTGCGAGTCTGGAGAGGCCAGGAGACCAGGAAACTGCTTTGAATGAAAAATTAGAAGGAGAAAGGGAAGGTTTGGGTGGAAAACGAGGTTTAGGAGCTGAGGGTGGTGTGGAGCTGGAATCCTCATCGCACCCCCGCTGCCCCACGCAAACACAGCGCCGTGGCCTGGGCTCCTGTCCCCCCCTCCCCAGGTTTTATTTTCCCTGCCTTTAAGGTGTTTTGTGCCCCGTGTTTCCAGCTTGTAGAATAATCAGAATATTTATAAAGTCGTAAAGCAGCCAGGCAGCTCGGAGTGTGTCCCGGGGGTGCTCTGGGAGCGTGGCAGCGCGAGGGGGGAGCGCTCCAGCTGAGGCTGCTCTGCAGCTGCCTTGGCCAAGCTGACAGCAGCCATTCCACCCAAAATTTAGAGGGTAAGAGGGCTCTCCTCTGTGTGTGTGTGTGGAGTTTTTAGTGCCTCTCTCCCAGCTAAGCACAGCCCTGCTGGAAATGGATCCGACACGGGAGCACCCTGGGCTCGGGTTTCTCCCTGGTGAAACGGAGCTGGGGTGGCAGCTAAGAACAGCCTAAGAAAATAAAATCAGCGCTGATCACTTCTTCCACTGCCTTGATAAATTGGATGAAGTGAGGCAGGAGCAGCAAAGGAAATGATGGAGGGGTTTGGGGTGTTTTGCTTAGAAAAATCTCACTTTTGTGCAGTGAAACACAAGTAACTATTATTTCTGCTATCAGCAGCAATAATAACAACTAGGTTTTCTGTGAAACCTTTCATCTGAACGCAGCCCAAAGCCTTGGAGGCAGCACAGGCCGCTGTGTGCAGCTCACCTGGTGCTGCAGATGTTGTACAAACCCCCGGAGCTGCTGGGGGAGCAACAAAACCTCCGTTCATAGGGTCAGTGCTGAGTCCATCGCGAGACTCCTGGCAAATAATGCAGGATTTAGGCCCAAAAAGCAATTCCTGCAGCAGGAAGAGGCATTTCTTTTGTGCTGAGCCTCTAAAAAGTGTCTGCTGGGCTCTGGCGAGACGTGGTGACTCTCTGCTCCCTCGCTGTGCTGCACCACAGGTCACAAGTTCAAAATTAAAAGCCACTCCAGCCCATTCCCTGGAAACCTGCAGATCCTTAATTAAGGGGAATAAGTTAGAAAACTTCCAGTGACTACCAGATTTATAGGGAGGATAAAATTAAACATGGCTACTAAAATCTGCTGTAACAAAACCTTGTTAGCGCTAATGTTCATTTATAGTTTGACTTCCCAGTGTTTAATTCCTTCTCTGGAGCTGTAAAGGGATAACAATTAAATACCCTGAAAGATGGCTTTATGACTTGCTCCGCTGTAAATCAAACTTTTAAAGTTCATAAAAATTGCTAAAATAAAAAATGGTTTAATAGGAATGTTTTATGGCCCATAACGTTGTTACAGCCCTTTTATTCCCCCTGCATTGTTACTTTAATTGGATCACAACAATTCTTGAGATTCTCATTTTTATTGGGTAAGGCATAATCTTAAATCAGAACGACCAGAAGCATCTTCGCCACATCTTTTGATTTATCCCTCATTTCCTTCAGGCCTTTGCTGTAGCCTGACCCAGCACAGGCCCCAGCCAGGCTGGGAGCGTATCCTGGACTCCTCTTCCCAGGATTTGCTGGGCCAGCAGCTGGAGATCACAGTGTGGACAGGGAATGCCACTGACCTTCTCCTGCCCTGCCTCCCCAGGTGTCAGACCGCTCCGTGGTGGCTCTGGTTCCCAAGCAAACCTCGTCCTACAACATCCCTGCCTCTGCCAGCATCTCCCGGACCTCGATTAGCAGATATGGTAAGAGGCGGGATGGGGAGGGATGGCTCATGGGCACATGCTGGGATTTAGGTGGGGAAAAAGCAGCAGCCTCACCCAAAGAACCCCCAAAAATGAATGTAAATCCAAACAGGGAAACCTCCTTGGCTGCTGGTTTGGATTGCAAAGGCTTTTCCAGCTGGGAGAACAGCAAAGGGACCAGAGGAGGTGAGAGGAGGGAAAAGGAAACGCCAAGCATGAGAGCAGCCTTTGGGAGTGTGGGTCTTGGGGAAGTTCCAAGGGCTCAGAGGGGATGGGTGATGCAGGAAAGGATCTTTGAGGCCCTTGCCCCTGAGCAGGGCTGCGCCACAGAAAAACCTGATTCCTTCCCCTGTTCCCTCTGCGAGCGCAGGAGCCTGAGCTCCGAGCTAATGGGTCACAAATGGGGAAGGGCAATCTTAGCACAGAGTGCAGGGATGTGCACACCTGGGAATTCCTGATTTGCATAATAGCAGGGCTCAGCACATTCCGGAGGGTCCCTGAAGATGCTGCAGCCTGAGAAAATGAGCCCGCGAGGTGCCAGGTGTGCGCTCGGAGCACTAAATCCACAATAATTGTAATAATAGACTTCCATAAAAGGCAGCAGTGGCAAAACCTCTCGAGTGCTGATCTTTCATTATCGTTCATTTCACAGAGTGTTTTACCAGCAAAAAGCCTCCTGACAAACCCATCTCCTCCTCTTGTTTATAGCTCCCAAAATAATGTTGTTCTTGAGCTCGAGCAAGGGTTCTGAGGAGCCAAAACCAGGGGAGTCTTGAGGTAAAAAACAAGAGAAAAGGCATTTCTCCCTGCCAGGTGTAGGCCCACAAGTGTCCAACACATCCCATAGTCCAGGTGATGGAAAAACCAAGTCTGGGTCTCACAGCCTGAGGCCCCAGTGCTCATTGATCTCTGTCAGCTGGAAAAGCTTTTGCAAAGCACCAATATGAGCAATCATCACTCACGTTAAGATTAATATTTCTAATTGTGCCGGCAGAATTTAAATTAGATACTTATTTACTTCCCCTGTTATATATCAGTACCGAGATATGTTTAAAAATAGAATTACTGGATGCTTCCTGAGCTGTCCCCCTGTCTGTCTCCTTAATTATATCAGTTGGAGCACTCATTTATCTAAGCCTTAATCAGGGATGAAAATCCAGCTACTTTGGTAATGACTTGAGTATTTCCCTCAGCTGATTTACGATCAATGCCCTCACTCTTGACGAGGAGGGTGAGCAGTGAATTGAAAGCTAAACTTGAGAAAACGCACGAGATTCCCAGAGAACAAAGAAATGTGGCGAGGGGAAAAATCCAGCAGGGCACAGTCGGGCCCCTCGGCCTCCTGGAGACGCTGGGGATCCAGGGAGGGACTTCTTTGGGAAGTTAGATATATAAATAAATGTGTCACATCCCCCCATGGCTTCTGAGCAATTAAGGGGAAGTTGTCTGGTGCCCTTTGAGCTCCCCTTTCCCTGCAGGGACAGCAGCAGGCTGGCCCTGCTCAGTCCAGGGATGGCACAGGCTGCAGGACTGGCCTCAGGCTCTGCTGTTGATGCTCAGCTTGAGTCCTCGCTGCTCTCCCGAAAGCCTCGAGGACAAGCTCAGCAGTTTCTCCTGCACTTTGTGCTGGGCAGCTCCTCATTATTTACGAAATCCTGAAGTCAGGACTCTGCTGCTGCAGGAGTTGGTGCCCGGGGGTCAATGCGTGCGAGCTGTGACTCGGGGAGGGTTTTTGTGTGGATCAGTATGAGGAGTTCACCTCAGGAAAGGATGTGAGTGGGGCAGGAAAGTCCATGTCTGGGGGAAAAAAACCAGCTCAATTCTGAGGCATTTTGTTCAGTGGAGACCAGCTCAGATCTTTGGCAGACGCCAAATTTTGCCGGTGCAGAACAGGAACACGTGCAGAACAAAAGCACGGTGGTTTTACATTTCATTGCCCCGTCAAAAAGCCCAGCACGAGCGGTTTGGGCGTTGTCAGACACGGGGAGGGCACCGAGGGAGGTGCAGAAGGGTTCTGCTCTGAGCCTGACCAGCCTCTCTCCCCTGGCCCAGACTCCACGTTCCGCTACACCGGGAGCCCCGACAGCCTCCGCTCCCGCGCCCCCATGATCACCCCCGACCTGGAGAGCGGCGTCAAGGTCTGGCACCTGGTCAAGAACCACGACCACGGCGACCAGAAGGAAGGAGACCGGGGCAGCAAGATGGTGTCTGAGATCTACCTGACCAGGCTCTTGGCTACAAAGGTGACTGAGCTGAATTCACTTGGGAAAAGCGCAGTGAGGCTCGTCCAGGGGTCCTGTGCATCCCCTGACGATGCTCAGCTCCCAGGCCGGCTGTCCCTGCTGGGTTTTCTTGGGGTTGGGGGGGTCCTGGAGTCCAGATTTCCTCACACCCAGGGGTGATGTTTGACAACGTTCATTTATCTGCTCTGTATCTTCTGGCTCTGGGCATCTTCTTTTTGTTGATTGAAGCCCATCAGGCCTCACCCAGGGATTCTCAAACCCTCGGTGAAACAGAGCCTTTCCGAGAGAAAACTTCAATTCCCCCTGCCCTGGGCAGAGGCGAACAAATAAGAAAAACAAAATTATGTTAAAAAAAACAAAGTCTGAAGCTGTCTAATTTGCAATGCTCCCATCAGGGCACGCTGCAGAAGTTTGTGGACGACCTGTTCGAGACGCTGTTCAGCACCGTGCACCGCGGCAGCGCCCTGCCCCTCGCCATCAAGTACATGTTCGACTTCCTGGACGAGCAGGCGGACAAGCACGGCATCCACGACACCGACGTCCGGCACACCTGGAAGAGCAACTGGTAAAGGGGGACGGGGAGGCAGACAGGAGCGTTCAGCCATTCCAGGGAAAAAACACGCGGGAGCTGTTTTGGGAAGGGCTGGGAACAGCCAAACCCCAAAGCGGGAGGCAGGCACAAAGCTGTGCTGCCCCCGGGGCTGTGGCACTGGGGTTTGGGCCTGGGCTGGGCTGCCAGTGTGGTGTTCACAGGATCATAAAATCATAAAATATCCAGATTTGGAAGGGAAGGGGGATAGCTTGGCTATCCCTGAGTCCTCTGCCCGGGTGGGAGCTGGGCACTGACCTAATTCACACAGCTGGACTTTGGAAAGAGCCGGTCTGTGAGTGGGAAGCAAGGCTCCAGTTCCTGGCCTGTGCTGCCTGCACAACCCTGCTGTGCCACAAATGCCAGCACTGGCTGGGTGGGGAGAGCTCAGCACCTTTCCCAGCACTTTGGGAAGCACCTGGAACACTTGGGCATCAGCAGGAGGTGGCACAGGGACAAGGAGCCAGCTCTGCGTGCCCCAGCACGGGCTAGAGCCAGGTTCAGCCTCTCCAAACAGTGGGAGCTCTCATGTCCCTGCCTCTGCTGCTATTTTAGGATTAAAACCTCCATGGGTTGAAAATTTACCTCTGCAAGAAAGGGAAAAAAAGCACCACAAAAGGCTGCTCCCTAAAGACCTTGTGTTTTCCCCTGAGTCCCTCGTGGTTTAAAAGGCCTCTAATCATCATGGCTGCAAAAGCTGGTTCCCTGCTAAGGCAGTGGGTAGCTCAAAACAATTCATTTAAAGCCTTAGAAGAAGGAGTTATTGGGATAAAAACTGTAGTCACAAGAAATCACGAGAAAAAAGAAAGCAGTGACCATCAGAGTTTGGTCTGCCAGAGCCACCAGACCCTGCCAGGCCTGGACCTTCCTTCTCCCCATCTCAGCTGAGCTGCAGCATTCCCAGAAAGGGAATTTTGGTGGGGACATGGCAGAAGGCTGCCCCTGGAGCAGGTGAAAGCAAGTGGGAGTTTGGAAGAGGGAGCTGGGGCGCTGGGGCTGGGGCTGAGCTGCTCTCCTGCAGCGCTGCAAGAGTTAAGGCTGCAGCCTTCAGCGAGCTGGAGAGACAGAGAGAGCTGCGACTTGAAAGGTAATAGAAAGCAGCAGCTGCTTTTTTGATCCTGCTATACAGCCAAAGAAAAAAAGGAATAATAATTCCCCTTTGATTGCAAAGGCCCCGGGATTTGGGGACAAAGCCTGTGATTCCCGCTGCTGGAGCGGCCGGGCAGCGCTGATTAGTGCCAGGGCTGCCCCCGGCTCAGCCCGCCCTGCAGCCCTGCTCTGACCAACCCCTCCTGATGGGCTCCTCCTGCAGATGCTCCCCCAGTACCCCCAAACTGCCCTGCCCTCATCTCCTCCGCTGCTCCGGGTGGGATCCGAGCACAGAGCGGCTCCCTGGCATGGCAGGATGCACCACCAGCGCTCCGGGCAGCTCTGGGCTAACTGCTGCCTGATGGCCTTGGCCCAGCTCCTCTTTAAATTCTTCCCTTACTCTTCCCACCTTTGGTGATGTGCCTGGGAGCACCACCTGCAGCGAGTGCCCTTTCCTCGCCTCTCTCTGCTCATCTCATTCCGTTTCTCCCTTTCCCTCCCAGCCTCCCCCTCCGCTTCTGGGTGAACGTGATCAAAAACCCGCAGTTCGTGTTCGATATCCACAAGGGCAGCATCACGGACGCCTGCCTCTCCGTGGTGGCTCAGACCTTCATGGACTCCTGCTCCACCTCGGAGCACCGCCTGGGCAAGGACTCCCCCTCCAACAAGCTGCTGTACGCCAAGGACATCCCCAGCTACAAGAGCTGGGTGGAGAGGTGAGGGCAGCACGTGTGAGCGTGGGTGCAGGGTGCCCTGGTCCTGCCTGAAACCCTGTGGGTCTCAGAGTAGCACATCCTGAGTGGAAGGGAGGCACAAGGACCATCAGTGATGCTGCAGGGTGGTTCTCAGCCCCGCCGAGCATCGCTGCTCCTGTTTTCAGCTCCTTACAGCCCAGGATCCTGTTTTGCTGGATGCAAACACAAAGAAAAAGGATGTTTAAATTAAATTAAATCCCAGGGGGAAGAGGGGCATTTTGAGCATTCCTGTTTCTCATTTTTCCCTTGACCCCTGGCTGATGCAGGTATTACGCGGACATCGCCAAGCTCCCGGCCATCAGCGACCAGGACATGAACGCCTACCTCGCCGAGCAGTCGCGCCTGCACGCCGTGGAGTTCAACATGCTCAGTGCACTCAACGAGATCTACTCCTACGTCAGCAAGTACAGCGAGGAGGTGCGTGTGGGCAGCCGTGTCCCCTGGGCCGTGGTGTCCCCTGGGGACAGGCACGGCCCCATGGCACGTGCGTGGGAGAGCAGATGCAGTGCTGGGCTGTGTAGGGATCCCTGTGCTGCCTCCAGAGCTCCTTCCCCTCCCTCCCCTGGCTGCAGCCCGGCCGTAGCTGGCGCCGCTCCTGCCCCGCTGTTCTCTTCACGCTCAGAGGGGTTTGGGTTTGGCCGCACTTGTAGCATCCTCCCCAGGAGGACTGAGAGCTGAAATATTGTGGGAGCACCTGGATTCCTCGGCCCTGGCATGCACCCAGTGCAGTGGAAAACATTCATGACCCAGCAAAGCTCCCCAGAAACCTCGGTGTCCTTTGGGAGCAGCGTGGTTCAGATCCCTGCTGCAGGGACACAGGCTCCTGTTTGCAAAGGCTCCCTGGCAGCCCGAGCTCCTTTAATGAATGCATCACTTGAAACCAAGTTCTCGCCATCTGTTCCAGCCCTTCATTTCCCTGCAAGAACAACCGATTTTGTAATTATGTCTGTGAAACGGAAGGGTTTTGTCATTGAACTGCGTGTAGCCATTTGTGATACAACGCCACGGCTATTTTCCCATTAGGGCTGAAAAATCTCATCACTTTCGTGCTAAACGAGACAAGAAATGCGGAGTCCAAGGCAGCAGAGTGGGTTTTGTTGGGTGGGTATCAAGGGGTCCAACAAACCAACGACAGCCAAGCTGCTTTGCCATTTATTGGGATGTCACACCTCCCCACTTGGAGCTGCTCGCATCTCGCTGCCCACCCACCTCTCCCACCCCCTCTCTCACACTGATTTCTCTCTCTGATTCTTTTTTTTTCCCCTTTTTGTGTTTCCTCTCCCAGCTCATCGGGGCTCTGGAGCAGGATGAGCAGGCTCGGAGGCAGCGCTTGGCTTACAAAGTAGAGCAACTCATCGGGGCCATGTCCTTCGAGAGCTGAAGAAAGGTCACGGGCAGCAAAGGGCAGAGGATCGCACGGACTCTCGGGAATTTGGAGGGACAACAAGCAAGGAAGGCACTGAACACACCTCCCAAGGCTCTTCTGGAGGGAGCAGAGCCTGGCCAAAGGACTGGCTGTGCTCAAAAATCATACAGGATGCAGTTTGAAAGGGCAGGGAGGGAAGAAGATGAAACATCTCAGTCAAAGTCCAAGCAGGGTGGATCATTTCTTCGGGCGTACGCGGAAAGAAGGAACCTGGAAAGTCTGGATGTCTCCACGACTGCTGCTTTGCATGAAAATTGTTTAATGTATATTAGAAAATAAAACTTTATTTAAAGGGATTTTTTTTTAAAAAAAAAAAAGGAAGAAAAAGGAAAAAAAAATAAAAAGAAGAAATAGAGCAAAAACCACAGAGGCCATAGAGGTAATCCTGGCAAGAAGGATCAGCTCTGAATCCTGTCCCCGAGAGCCTCCCGAGGACACGGCTCAGGCATTCTGTGCACGGACTCTCACACCAGCTGGGACGTCTGCAAAACCAAAATGTCTTCATTTCGGGATCTTACAACAAATACGAGCACAAGTTTGCACCACACCTTTTTACACAAGTGAAATAGAAGTTTAGCCCGAAAATAGTCCAGTGGCTGAGTGACTTAGAGGCACTAGAAGGAGCTCTACCTGAATTGCAAAACCACCAGATCATCCGACCTGTCTTGAAGTCCAGCTTTATCCATATATTTATATAATGTCAATATATATATTTTTTTTAAATCCCATTTACTGTCAAATGAGGAAAGATCTGAATTTCATTGCTTTTCCCTTTTCCACCCCCATCCCACCTCACTGGCTGCCAGTGGTCCAGCAGTGTCCAGTGTGGCCACAGCGATCCGGCAGTGTCCAGCAGTGTCCAGCGTGGCCACAGTGATCCAGCAGTGTCCAGCAGTGTCTGGCATGGCCGTGGTGATCCAGCAGGGATCCGTTCAGTGTCCACTGCTGGCTCCCACAGCTGCCACGTGAGCTGAGGCAGAGCTGGGCTGACGCCCCAGGGTTGGTTTCAGGGGTCTCCAGCCGCCTCCGACGTCTCACAGCAAAACCCCACAAACCCCGATGTTTACGGTGACAATACTTGAAAATCCTGGACATTGGGAGAGCAGATTTTTGTTGCTTTTCTGCTGGATGTGCGGACTCCTGCGGCTCAGGCTCCCCTCGGGTCTCTCCGCCAGCGTTTGCCACCTCGCCCGGGGCCAGGACTTGCATTTCCGCTGGGAAAGGGAGAGAAATCTCCGCTCCAGGCAAGAGCAAACCTTAACCAGCACCCCCAGGCCAGCCAGCTCTGCTGTCGTGTCTCTGTGTCGGCGTCTCGTTGTTCTCTTCAGTTCCTTGCTGGCCCCCATGGCACACGTTCCTGTGGCCAGTGACAGGCAAATGTTTGTGAGTGTTATTTCTTTCAAAGACACCAAAGCTTATGTGTGTCCCTTTGTAGAGTGCCAGGAGGGGAAGGAATGCTGTAAATATTTCTCTCTGTAGTAAATATTGATGCGTGTGCAGGCTGCAGTGGGGAGGGCAGGGAGAGGAGGCCTGATGGAGATACAAGTGTTGGCTGCAGGAGCTTGGCAATGGCAGCAAAATAATTCCTGGTGTCTGCCCAGGCGGTGTCACACCAGACTGGGACCTTCATTTGCAGCCAGTGTGTGTTGAAGGAAAATTCATTTCCATATCCATCCCCCTCCTCCACCATTTCTGCCTGGAGGAGCCCAGCAGGGCTCCCAGAGAGCTGCTGGCTTTTGGTGTCCTGCAGTCCAGCACCAGGGGAGGGGAGAAGCACGTAGAGAAATACTCAGGAAACGTGGTTTAATTACCATTCAGTAAAAGCCATGCCCAGTCCACTTTCTTTTGGTAATCCACTTCTGTGAGTCTCTCTGAAGAGCAGAAAATACTGATGACAATAATCAACCTCGTGCAATAAGTTCTTGACATTTACAGCAGCCTGAGCACTGGATTTACTGAGACAGGGGGAGAGTGGAGAAGCAGAGACTGACAGGCAGAGCAGGGTTCGTACTGCCTGTTATCCGAGAGTTCCCTTCCCAGAGACCCTGCTCCTGCACTGTGAATCTCATCTCTAAGGCAGAAAATGTGCAAAAGTCCTACTAAAAGTCGGGCACTGTGGGCCCAGCGCTGGGAATATCATTGGAGCAGTCCCCAGCCTGGCCTGCTCTTTGCTGCAGGTACCACAGGACGTGGCAGAGGGTCAGGCTTTGAAATCCTGCAGGTTTTGGCTGGTTCTGTCCCTGCTGTCCACAGCGATCCATGACGCAGCTCAGGAGAGGGATTTCGAGACCTGCTCTAGCTGTGATTGTTGGTTTGGGTTCACCACATTCTCATGGTACTCTGAAACCCAAAGACAGCACTCCAAAAAAGTTCCCAAACAGTTTCCAGACACTTCTGGATATCAGAGTGGGGAGTTCTCTCTGCAGGACTCACAAAATACGAGTACAGCCCAAAGCAAAGGCGTGGCTGTGCCTCACTGGGCCTGGCAGCCGTGTCCCTGCCCAGCAGTCCTCGTGGTGCTCCTCTCTGCATCTCTTTGAGAGGCTTTTGTGTAGCCCTTTTAATCCTGCCTTCCTCCTCCTGCTCTCCACCTTCTGACCAGGAGCACCCCCAAGCCAAGGTGTTGTCATTCCCCACTCCCCTGTATTTTCTCAGCTCGGGGAGGTCCCCGAGCACCCCCTGGATCCTCTGGGAGAACGTTGAGGAGACAAGGGGACAACTGAGTTGATCCTCTGTGCTGAGGGACGATGTGAGCAGAGAGAAGAACAGGGAAGCAGCAGGAGCACTTTGCAAACCAATAAACTCTTACACTTCTGACTGAATTCCCACCTCTTCCATCTCCTGGAAAAGCTTTAGCAGGATGGCAGAGGGAACAGCACAGTCCTGGCTGGAAGCGTGGCCTAGAAATACCTTGCCAAGTATCTACTGGCAGTGGTTGACATTAATTATGGATCTTTACAGGCAATTACATGGATTGAAGCAACATATCCCCCTGGGGCAAAGCGCTGGGAATCTCTCGCCCTGTTCGCATCTGACATTTCCATTCCTCCTTGGGGAAGAGGAAGCTTCAGATCTCAAAATGGCATTTTCTTTGCACTCGCAGCAAACTGGACTCGAGGTTTGGTCAGGAGGGGGCACTTGCCTTAGATGAAACGATTTCACATCCCTCTCATTGCCCCCTTCCTCCTGCAAGGGCGCTCGGTGTTTGGAGTCTCCAGCTCGCTCCGTTTCAGGTATTCCGACATCAAAGTGGGAGACGTCACTTTCCGGAATCTCTCTGCCTGGTGCCACCGCTTGAATAATTCCGTTTAATCTTCTGCTCATGAGCTATCAAAGCACCCACTCCGAGGGGGAGCGAGGTGCTAATCAAACGCTTCTCCACCTTGAAAGCCTTTATTAAAACCCCACACTCGAGAGTGGAACTCGCGGGCAAGGCTGGCCCCGCTGTGGAGCTGCAGCCGCCAAAGCTCGGGGGATGTGGGCAGCGAGCGGGCCACGCTTTACCATAAAGGATGGATTTGAAGGGAGGCAGGAGGGATCAGCACGGCCAACACGCTGCAAACCCTGTGAAATGCAGCACGGATATCCACGGAAACCCTGGACACCGTGTCTGCAGCTGAGTGAGGACCCACCGTGGGGACCAGCGCTGAGAAACAAAACCGCTACCACGGCCTCGCTGCGTCCCAGCAGCATTCCAGGTGTGGAACTTCAGGTTTCTCCCTGGAGCGTGGCCGTGGGGACAGCGGTGCCTCCCCGCAGGGCTCGGGGCTGGGACGCGCTGGGGACGGTGAGCGCAGCCGCTCGCCGCGGTGCCGACAGAGACCTTCATCACAGCAGTGCCTTCCACACACTGTCTTAAAATCCTGGTGGCCCATCCCCATGTCAGTGTTCCCTCCTACCTTCCACTGGACTCCACAAAAAATGTCACAGCGTAGGAAACGGTGTGGGTGGGCACGTGGAGGGCAAAGGCGAGAGGGCTTAAGGGGTTGCATTGGGCACGCTGCTGGCTCCGAGCTCCTCGTGGGAGTCTTGTGTGTTTAAGTCTGTGTGGAAAAAGGGTCAGGGCGTCCCCTCCTGCAGTGGGCACAGCCTCCAAACGAGGTCTCATTCGCAGAAGTCCCCAAGAGCCAGCAGAGATGGGGAAGGCCAGGTTGGCAAAGGGCAGAGCAGCTCCCGGCACAGTCCCTGCACTGCTCCAGAGCCTCGAGCCCATTCCCTGGCAGCAGCCCAGCCACGTTCTCCTGTCACTGGCTGTTCTCCATCCAGCTTCCTTGGCTGTCAGAGCTCACCTGTCACAGGGGCTCAGCTCTCCAAACTAAACTGAACTAAAATAGACCTGACTTGAACGAGCTGGGCCATCAGGGAGAGCTCACGTGTGACTGTGCCCTGGAGAGAAGAAAAAATGTTCCGAGGAGGGTAAATAACTGACATCAAAGATGCATTAAAATGCCACAGAGCTTCAGCCACCCTACTCCAGAATCACATTTGCAGCAGGAACTGCAAGGCAGTAGTGCAGGGAGCTGCGACATTGTACCACTGCGTGCGAGGAAGAGCTCGGAGCACAGTCCTGTCCTTGGTGAGCGTCTGCGGTGAAAACACCCAGCCCAGACCCAAAACCAGAGAGCAGTGGGTCAGAGGCTGAGGGCAAAGCACTGGTGACAGCTCTGAGGCCACCTGCATGGACAGGATGGTTTGGTTTTGTCCATGAGACACTCAGTGGGGAAATAATTGGAGTGAGAGATGCCCGTGTGCGCTGAGAAGGCGCCGGTGGGGATCTGCTGAGCTGAGCGACCCCCAATGTGCAATTTCAGTGCAGTTTGGTCGGTTTAGTTTTGCAGGGGAAGAGGATGGGAGCCTTTGAAATGATTTTGGTTGCCTGGAAGGCTTTGTGCAAAGCCCCTTCACCCTGAAAACCCCCAGATTCAGGTGGTGCTCCTGTTCTGGGCAGGCCATGGAACAGCGGCCGGAGCCCCAGCTGCGGGTGGTGCCTGGTGCCTTCCTGGCTCCCGGAAGAAAGCTGGGGGTCTAGTGCATGCTCTGCACCCCAGGGTGCTCTGCTGGTGCTGGGGTCAGAGGTGGGGAGCTGGAAGGGTGGGGCAGTGGCAGATGGCAGAGCCCGACTGCTCCTTGCTGGAAAAGCCACTCCAGTCCCACCGGGGCGTCCGTGCCCACGTTGCTGAGGTGGCACCCGGAGGGGTTGTGGCCGTGCTGCGAGCATGGCAGTGTCTCTGTGCTTGTTCTTTCAGATCCCCCTTAGTCCCCGTGTTCCCCTTCCCTCTCCTTCCTTTGTAACCGTGGAATATAATCCTGGAAAAGCTGACCTTTCTGCAGCGCTGAGGAACACGCTCCCAAGGCCCGCGGGGTCCGTCCAATTGCACGGACAATATCCCAAATATCCCAAACTCCCTGGGCCTCCCGAGGCTGCCAAATCAAACACGAGATATCCTGTACGGCCTTTCCTTTGGGATTTTTAATACCTCTCTTTCGAATAAGCTTGGAAGTTTATGCAACGGCTTCTCCATCCGGCGGTTCCATCCCACGGGCTGGGCACGCGAAGGCGCCCGAGGAGCCGTGGGGAGGGAAATGAGCTGATTTTGCCACGTTCTTTCATGGCTTCAGAAGATAATGCAGTAAAATATCCTTCCCTTGATGAGTTGTGGTGTCGATGGCACCTTGGGGGCCCCGAGGAGAAGCAGCGAGGGGAAGGGAATGTACAGGTACTAAAACTTCTGGGGTCCCCCCCCAAAAAAACGTCACAGAATGTAGAGGTATCAGCCATGGAACAGATTCTGGTTTCTTCTTCCCCTTCTCCTTACAAACCAAGCCCCACCAGTTTTAGGGGATTTGTGTATTGGCAGGAACAAGGAATTGCTTTGTATCTGTGCCCACTCCACCGTATCGTTCTCTGGCTCCTCCCCTCCCCGTTATACTTGACACACTGGAGTTCTGTATTATATTTTTTTTTTAAGATGATTGTCTGTTTTTTGTTGTTTTTACAAGTGTTGTGGAAAAAAAAAAAAAAAACAAATGTAAGAAAGTTTAAGTATTTAAAAATGTTCCAAGGAAATAAAAGGGGGTTTTGTTATTATTCTAATATATTATTGTGTACCTATTGTAAATATGAAACACTCCTATTTTGCAAGCCAAGGACTCACTTTGTACTGTTGTTATATATAAATAAAGTTTACTGGTTAAAAAAGCCCTCCTGAGTGGCTCCTTATTTTCCAACGTGTGCTGTGTGGCATTTATTGTGTGAGGAATTCTGATGTACTGAATTCCAGCAGCAAGAAATGGGTGAGTGGAAATCCCAGACAGGTTTGGGTTGGGAGGGACCTTAAAGTTCATCCTATTCCACTCCCTGCCGTGGGCAGGGACACCTCCCACTGCCCCAGGGTGCTCCAAGCACGTGGCCTTGAACACTGCCAGGGATGGGATATGTGGAAAAAACCCCTGAACGGTGAAACTGGGGTGCAGCTGAGCTGGATGGGGGTCCCCAACCTTTGCAGGCAGGAGCAGCCCTCAGGGAGACTGCGTGAAATTCCAGTTATTTCCACTCCAGCTGGAGCAGGAGCAGCCAACCCTGTTTGCAGATAAAAGGGCTGGGTGAGTTCTCCACGTTTCCCCCTCTCTGAAATGCTCGGTCCTTGAGGTGGAACGCTTTTGCTCCCGCTTCATAAATTCAAGGCAACATCTCGGCAAACGCTCAGAGGCATCTGCTGAGTAGCGGGAATCAGAGAGTGACTTCTCCAGCAGCTGTCTGTCAGCTTTAATGACCAATATGGTCGCAATTACAGCAATGAACTTTCTCTAACAGCCCAAAATTACTCTGGATGATGATAAGTGACAGAAAAATGGAGAGCCTTAAGGAAGCATTAAAGAAGGAACACGTGGATACGGAACAAGAGGTCTCGCTGCTTCTTCTGGAGGATCTCAAGGGGTTTTTTATTCCTTCCCGAATTAGGTACTAAAAAGGGTAAATCTAAGCCAGAAGGGGAAGGCCTGGCACACCGTGGGCCACAGCAGAGAGTTCAGTGCTGCCCCAAGACATGGTTTTTATGGCCATTTGGCTCTGAATCCGCTTGTTTTAGTGTGGGGCTAATGGGGAGATGGGAAGCTGCTCCCGTTCGGAGGGAATGCAAATCCATCACGTCAGAGCAGCACTCTGCTCCTCGGGCAGGTCATTCCAGCTTATTTCCCTCAAACTGAGATCAAAGCTTGACATGGACCTCAGGGGGGCAGTTTGGCCACATCCTGGTGTCTCCCACTTGAAACCAGCAGATTTTAACCTCCCCAGGTGGAGCCTACGGGCTCTGCTGCTGGAAGCCCTGGAACCATTCCTGTGCTGTGACCACCCAACGGGGAGTGGAGTTTTCACATGATTTGTGAGTTAGGGAGTAAAAGAGAAGATGCTTGTTTTTCACCTGTGCCTTGGGTAAGTCTAAATTTAAAGAATTAAATAGAATTAAAGCCGAGAGCTTTCCTGAGGGCTGGGGGAGTTGGGTTTTGTGTTTTACCTTCAGAGATGTTGATCCTGTGCTGGCTTACCCGGGGTCACTGCGCTGTAGGACAGACCCTGGAGGCAGGACAGCAGCTGCCAGGAAAATCTCCACTCCCTGAGCACCCTTTGGGAGGTTATTGACTCCTTCAGCTCAGCAAAGGAGAAAGAAACTCCAACACGAATCGACAGCATCGACCGTGGGGTCATTTGTATTCATCTGCACCTTGTTAATAGATGTAATAAGGATACTCAATTAAAAATTACATTTTATCTGGCATGCACTTCACAGGGCTTTATTGGCACTGACAAGGTCAAGTGATGCTTAATAAAGGTTGTATAAAATGCAGATGGCTTGGATCCCTTCATCATCCCCCACATCCAGTGCAGAGCCACGGACACAGCGCGGAAAGCGTCAGGAGAAGAGCAGGTTTGGATCTTCCACGGCAAGTCTGGAGGTCCCAGCACTGAAACAGCACCAAAATATCCTGGAGTTTCCCCTCATCCCCCACTCTGTCCCTGTCCAGCCCCTGCATCCCCCTGGCCAGCTTTGATTTCACCTTTGGAGCGTGTGGGATCGTCCTGTTGGTTAATCACTGTCACTCTGCAGATTGTGCAGCAGATTTTGGACATCCCGGTGCTGGCTTTTCCAGCCTGGTTATCGGGGAGAGCTAATGGAGGTGACACTTCCAATTATCAAATACAGTCGTGGCATTAATTGTGACCTGTTTAAATTTCAGCATCTTTTCCCTTCTGCGAGCGCTTAGCTGGAGGGTGACACAGAATTGTATGGGATCAGACAGTGATCTCAGACTGGCAATAACGGCCACGAAAATCTCCTGCTTTTTATTTATGCAGGGTCTGGTTATATTTAAGTGGCCAACTCATTTGTAATGCAAATTTAATTCCGTGTTATTGGACACTTCACTGCTTAAAATGGAGCAGATCACTAAAACCCACATCAAATCCCCTCCTCTCAACTCCAGACTCTTTCCAGGGGACATCTGGGACCCCCCGCCTGCTGGGGCTATAAAAATTATCATTTAATTAAAATTTGAAAGAAATAATAATAAAATATAAAACACATTACCCCAGGTGCCAGGTCAGCCTGGAACCTGCAAAATACGGATGTTGTCCCAGTCTGACATCAACGTGATGAAAACTCATTAATTAATTTAGAGATCATCCCGAAGAGAAATCTTGTCTGTGCTCCAGTATATGGGCAGGTTTGTGCAGGCAAGTGTGTATAAAACAATGTGAGAGTATGGAAACACAATATGAAATAGATGTACAGCATAATCCAACATGAACATGTCTGTATCTATTTGGATCAAGAGTACACCCCGAGGTTCATGTTAAACTTAAAATTACAAATATTCATGCCAAAACAAAGGGGTTGTTTTTACTCCCAAACAATACTTGGGAAAACGGGAACCACTCAGGCCTTATTGTCACTTCGTAATTAACTCCAGTGAAGGAATCTAATTACAAATGTTCAATGCTGCCCCGGGGCAACGTGTGCAGGAAAAGGGAAGGAGGATGGTCAGGCTTAAACAACTCAGGTAAAAATGAACTCCATGGTAATATTTGATAATTAAGAATGTCTCTATCAGCTTGTCTGGCTATTAATGAATTGGGCTGTTCTTTTCACATTTGATTACTGGAGTTTTATGATGCCTGCTCGCCTTTATTGCTCCTGGGAGTGGGCTTGTGTGTGGGCTGAGCACCAGGAGCAATGTTAGAGAATGGTTGGGTTGGAAGAGATCTTAAAACTCATCCAGTGCCACCCCTGCCACGGGCAGGGACACCTCCCACTGTCCCAGGGTGCCCCAAGCCCCGCCCAGCCTGGCCTTGGGCACTGCCAGGGATCCAGAGGCAGCCACAGCTGCTCTGGGCACCCTGTGCCAGGCTGTTGGGAGATTTAATTGTATTTTGAGAGCCTCAGCTGAGAGGCACTGCAGAAACACCAGGGATTAACACATTCCTTAGACCTGCTGGGTGCCAGGGCTGGGCACACGGACCCCTTATGTTAAAGTGCTGGGAGATGGCCGGGGCTCTCTGGGATGCCGGGCAGGGCTGCCAGAGCTGGCTCTGGACACACGGACCCCTCGTGCTGAGGTGCTGGTGGGTGGCAGAGCTGCCGGCTGACGCCAGGGCTGCCGGAGCCGGCTGTCTCCGCACGGCTGGAATTGTCATTCCGCTCCAGCCGCCGCCGCCTGCCTGCAGAGGAGAAAGCGTTTTCTCTTTTGTTCGCACTCAATTAGGCTGAGCTTTGAGGAGAAGATAGAAACGCTTAAAAGTTCCTCTTTTTTGCCGTGCTCAGCCTTCACAAAGGGGAGCGTCGGGATGATCTCGGGGGAGAGGCGCTCTCGCACGCGCTTTTCAGGGCTCTTTTGACGTTCATTTGATTTTTGCAGCGGGAACCTGCGATGTCTCTGAGCTCCCCACAAAGGCACCGCCTCGGGCTGTACAGGGGTTTATAGCCTGGGTCACGGACCTCATGCATATTTTATACGTGCTCAAATAGCGGTTTAGCCTTTGACAAGCGCGGGTCAGCGTGCCAGCACCCTTCCTGGGAGGGACGAGGCTCAAGGCAAGACACACGGAACGAATGCACCAAACAAACAGATCAGGCACCAGAAATGCTGCAATCCGCTCTGGGAGGGAGCTCAAAGGATTGCTCTGTGCGTGGCCTGGCCATTTTGGCTGCACAGGGAGAAGCAGGAGGATAGCCTGATGTTTCCAGAGGGATTGCGAGTGAGGAATGCTGGTCCTGGCCCGCTACTCTCATCAAGCTAAAGGGTGGAATTCACCTCACCCGCTGTGGGTGAATAAAAGAGATCAGTGCCTCTAGAAGGCTGAACACCCTCTGGAGATGCTGCAACTCCCTGTGCTCATGTCGGAGCAGGAGCTGCTGGAGCTCGGTGTGTGTTGGCACAGGGGAGGGTGTAGGAGATGTGTCCGCAGCGGCCTCAGTGCTGTGCTAATTGCAGGTCTCAAACAAACACCTCATTTACACACACACACACTAATGAATTGACTGCCTTTTGATGGGGAGCAGTGGAGTGGGGAGCTCTGCAGGGAGCTCCCAAGGCAGAATTCCTTTCCTCCATCCACGGAGGAGCTGCTGGTGGGGAGCCAATGCCCCCAGCGCAGGAGCTGGAGGATTAGCAGGTTGGTAATGGATATGGGTAGAGTAATAATCTGTGGAGTGATTAATATGGAGATGATTTTTGGATTAATAAGGATGCAGCAGAGCTGTCTGCTCAGGGAAGATGTTTGCACTCTGCAGTTTGAGCGCGGTGACCGTTACCTTAATGCTGTGATTAAATCCACATTTAAGACACCTCATTAAATTAGAGGGTAAGAGTGAATTCTTATAACCCACAGCAGGAAATACATCCAGGCCTGGTGAGTGAAGAAAGCCAGAAGATCCCTGGAGCACCTCTGGGAATGTCTGACAGCTGCCAGCCCCCCCGACAGGTGACCCTGCACCCTGCACAGCTCCCAGGTGTTTGGCTGTCACTGCCTTCACCTCACTTTTGAAGCTGCTGCCCCCCAGCAGGGATCCTGGCCATGGTCACACCGCCACAGTCACCCCTCTGCAGCTGTGTCACCTTCAGTGAACTCGGTTCAGCTGCAGGACAAGTCTTGAGCAGAAAAATCCACTGCGAGCCGCAGGCGTGAGGCTCCTGCCATGCTCTGAAGTGCACCGAGCTTTCCCACCTCTGCTGAGCCCTGAAAACGAGGGGTTCTCACTTCAAAAAGGGGTTAAACGTACAGGTGGATCCCTGACCTGTCTGCAAAGCACTGACCTAGAAGGGAAGGAGACTTTCAAGTGCTTTCTGACCTCCCCTGCAGCTCAAAGCTCAGCTCACGTCCCCCTCAATTGCCTTTCACTGCTCTGGGGATGAAAGCAGCCCTTGGCAGAGGGGATTTGAGAGCCGAGGCACTGCAAATCCTCTCCTTCCAGCACAGAAAAACACTGCTCCAGCTCTGCAGGGACCGGAGGGAGCCCTGGGAGCCAGGGCCACCGGTGCCCACGCGTGTGCCCCGGCCCGCGTGCCCTGTGCGTGTTTGTAAAACCATCTCTTCAATTTTCCGCTCGGTTTGGCAGATCTCAGCTGCTCCTTGCTCTGAGCTCCTGAGCACGTTTGTACAGGTTCCTGTTTCCACACGGGAGGGATTTTCAATCCCTCCTCGCCCTGTGTTCCAGGGATGAACCCTCTGAAATAACCGCAGCTGGCCGGGACAGGGGATGGGCTGTGGGATGCACGGATAACTCCCCCCGACGGCACCGCCCGGGATTGTTGTGGCTGCCCTGTGGAGGAGGATTTCAGGAGTGTTCGCTCTTCACCGATTTTTGCTTTAACTCACTGGCTTTGCATTCATCAAGCCCGAGCCGAGGTGCTCGAGGATTAATTGCTGCTCGCCGCTGAGCGAGGCTCATTAAACAGCAGCTTTGGGGTGCAAGTGGCCGCTCGCGGAGGCCGTAATGAGCAGGACAAGAGCTCCCGGGCTGGAACTTCTCTCCCCCAGCATCTGTTACCACAATTAGGGCCCCAGAACCGCGGCAGCAGCCAGCAGCACGCACACAAAAGAGCCTTGAGAGAACAAACGGCTCCGGCCAGCGCCGCCCGCGGGGGGAAGGACAGCGCTTCCCCGGGGAGCAGCGCCCTGCAGCGGGCTCAGGACGGGTGTCTGGGGAGCCTCTCGGCCGCAGAACCTCGGCATCCCCACGGCAGGCAGGGGAGAGAACAGCTCCGGTTAAACCNGGGCGGGCAGGGGGCTCCCCCCGGGGCTGGGGCGGTGGGTGCAGCAATTAGTGTCCTGTAGTGATTAATACGGTGCAATTTGTGCGTGTGCTGTAATTACAGGGATAATTTATGCACGCGGTTGGTGATAGCCGAGCTCGATCGCTGCCGGTCCCGGCTCCCCAGGGCGCAGCTCCGTCCCGCGGGGGCGATGCCCGCTCCGTGCCCCCCACCCCGGGGCACCGGCCCTGTCACTGCCCCCGCGGCGCTGTCGGTGCGAGGAAGCGGCGCAGGGGATGCAGGAGGTGCCCGGGATGCTCCCGTCCCGCCGCTCCGGCTGCCATCTGCTGGCTTCCCGGGGATCGTTTTTCCCTGGATGCGCCGCTCCTGCAGCAGCTCCCACGGACTCGGGGTAGGAGGGAAGAGCTGGCCAGGCTTTGGAGGGATCACAAGGAATTGCACTGGGTGGGGATTGACATCGGATTTATTTCGGATTTATATCAGTTTGCTTTGCTAAAGCGCTTTCTGATATCGTTTGGATCAACTTCTCCTTGGTTTTGCCCCGAAAGCGCCGCTGACCCCGGGCACTCAGACACTGACGTCAGCCCTGCCTCTGCAGCTCCGAAGATGCCGCTGCTGACCTCGAGGACAAGAGGTTTGGAATAATGATCTGCGATGTCCCGTCCTCCCAACGCAGCGGGGAGCTCGGGTCCTGATTTGTAGCAGGGCAAATGGCAAACAAAACAAACAAACAAACAAAAATCCCGATCTGTGTGCAGAGGAGGGGGATTGTAAATGGACTGGCTTTAAAACGTCTGAAAGCTTGTCCTCAGAATGTCACCCTGGGGCTGCGACACGGCTCTGTGCTTTTCGGCCTCTGAGTTTTAAGGCTTTTGCCTCGTCTGGAAAAGAAGGATAAAATTAACTGAGAACTTATGAACTCAGTGGGACGGTTATCACCCCAAAACGCTTTAGGGGCTGTGGATCAGCCCTCTGAGTTGCCCTGATGCTCTGCAGTGCAGGAGCTGGGCTATGAGGGGCAGCAAGGGCCGAATTTTGGAGATGTGACCCCTCTGCAGGTGGGATGGGAGACCCTCAGAGCACAGCCACGACCCTGCAAGGACCAGCTGCTGCTGTGGCAGAAAGAAACCCGTGAAATAAATGGGATAAAATGCGTTTCAGCCACTGCGTGGGCTGCTCCGAGTGTGCTCTGCTCAGGTGAGTGATGGGAGCCTCCCTGGTGAGTCCAAAACCCCCCGAATTCCCTGGAGGAAACATTCCTTATGAAAGCCCAGGGATCCTGCTCCCACCTGGCTCCGTGGTGGTGTTAACAGAGGCTCTGGAAGGCGCAGACATCAGGATAAATGTGGCCCTCTTGAAGGCGGCTGATGATGCAAAGGTCACAAGAAATGACTGACGAGGAGAAAAGTACATGCTAATATTTCTCCAAGAGGAGAAAGAATTGCACATAATGGGTGTAATATTCAGAGAGAGAGAGCACAGTCTGGTGACTGATGCCAGCATTTTAAAGGCACTTAAGCCTTAAATTTCCCCTTGATACAAGTTATGTCACGTCACTCTTGCGCTGACACGGGTTATGGGGGAAGTGTCACGCAAACAGAGCCAGAGCAGAGGAGTGCCAGGGAAAACAGCAGGGGCAGAGGGTGGGCACAGCTCCCTGCTCTTCCCACCTGTCCTGGGGGAGGACCACCCGAAAGGAGAGCTCAGCACAGCTCTGGGCATTCAGACTGAGCCGGTGCAGGTTTTTTGTTGTCCTTTTCCCGACAAGAAAGAGCCCCAAACTCCCCTCTCTGCTGCAGCAGCTGGTTTTGATCATCACCAGCAGCATCACACCCTCAGCTTGGACACGGCCAAGGGTGGGACTTGTAAATCCCGAGCTTTGGTCCAAGCTCACAATGTTTGTGTCAGAGTGTTGTGAAATGAGGGACTGGGGCTGTGAGAAATCCAGGGGTTTATGCAGGGAAGGGCACAGGGTGCAGGGGGAGGATGCAGCACCCCCGGGGAACACCAAGCACCCGCCCCAGCACCTCAGCTCTGAGCAGGGACAGGTTCCTGCACCAAGAGACCCTCCTGATTTACTGATCTCTGAACTGGGCACACAAAAACCCCAAGCAGGGCAGTAATCAAAGTGATAAACGCTATGCTCCTCTATCACAAAAAATAATTGTTCTGCCTGAAAATCATTACCCCGACACTTCTCTGCTCCTGTGTCACTTACTGAAAATAAAGGTTCCTTTCTCCCGTTATAATGAGCTACACTTTCAGCAATTCACACGGATTTTTTTTACTGGGCTTTATTTTTTAATCTTCATCACAAGGATATAAAATTGGTGCCACTTTTCTGGGTGTTCCTGAAGGATCAGCAGAAGGAGAAGGGACGTGCAGATTTGCTGCAGTTCATTTAGGGGGATTTTCCTGTGCTCCTTTGGAACTCATTATTGTTGTTATTATTATTATTATTACTATTACTATTACTATTACTATTACTATTACTATTACTATTATTACTTCCAGTCCCTACTACTGAGGGAAGGCTCAGGTTCAGGGAAGACTTGGAATGAAATTGGGCCCCAAAGATGCCCTCCAGGCTCTTGTTTTAGAGACAACATTTTCCATTCCTGATTACTTTGACACCTGCAGAAGTCTCTGAAGCAGTGAAATCCTTGCACAACCATTCCAGGCTTAAAAATTGCCTTTTCCCCCCTTCTATTGTTTCTTGCTGGGTTTGATGTGTGATACCCTCATATATGTAAATACACATATTTAATTTTCCATACAGAAAGTTCTGCTTGTCTTCATGAGCAGGATGTGGAACTTTTGTGACGTTTATCTGGAAGAATCCTGAATTATGGTGCCATTTCTGAACGCTTTCTTCATCTCTGTGAAATGATTATTTGACAGAACAGCCATTCAATATTGCTGGAATAATTATTCTGCTTGTTTAATACATCAATTTGAGCTGTTATCGTGGATTCTTTGAAATGCTGGATAATTACATATCACATTAGGAAACGGTCTATCAGTGCGTTCTAGGGCAAAGCAGAGCTGCTGGTCTTTAATGCAGGACTAAAGCTTGGGAAGAGTCCATGGCACCACGGGCTGGTGCTTTTCTGTACATTCCCACTGTCTGTTGGCTCCTCCTCCCCACAGGGTGATCTGGTTATTCCCACAACTTGGGTTAAAATGGGTTTTCTTAACCACAACGGTGTCTTGTGTCCGGCACAAGCCGGGAATGGGGGATTCCGTGGGATTCCACGGCCAACAAAGCCACTCTCGGCCCTTCCCTCTCCCTCTGCTGCTGCCTGGCAGGAAGGCAGCTCCTCTACTGATCCCCAGCCCCCCGGAGGTTTATTAACACGCTGCTAATTAGCACACGAGGCCGAGGGGAGCACCTTCACCTGCCATTCCCAAACTCACCACCTGCGCTTGCACGGGAAAGGGCTTTTCCTCCTTCCTTGTAGGAAAGAAGCCAGGGATGGGTGTGAAGAGCGGTGTGAGCCACCCGGAGAGGACGGGATTTCCCAGCTGGGGAGGGATGGGGAAAGGATGGAGCCGTGTCACTTGGGTCACCCCTGCCGTGCTGGCAGCCCGAGGACGGGCAGGAGAGGCTCTGCTGGGTGCTGGAGCTGCAGCCCCCACTGCCTCAGCTCAGCACTGCTCACGTTTAATAAGGATAAACCAGGGGCTTGAATGAGGCTCCTGGAGCATCGTGGGGAGGAGTTGAGCGAAGCTCTGGGTTCTGACTGAATTTTCCTCCCTTTGTTTAAACTCCTCTGCGGTGAGGGGAGGCAGCAGCACCCCCTCAGCTGTGAGACCCCAGCAGCCCTGGCCCCCTCCCCATTTTGGGGGGGACATCTGGTGCTGTCGGCTGAGCAGTTCCATCACTGCTCCCCTCCGCCGTCACCGGGAGACGCGGCGGAACGAAAACAAAAGACGTGACAAATTTGTCCTTTTCTCTTTCATAATTAACCAAAATATCTCGTTGTGTAGCAAAGCGTGGCTCCTAATTAACAGACAGGCGAGAGGCTATTTTTAAAATCCAGACCCCCAGTAATTATATTTGCAGCAGAGAATGATATTTCAGTCAAACGCGACAGACAGTGAGCCAAGCTCCCATGTGAGGCAATTAATATTTCACACCTGCCAAGCAAATCAGTGGCAGGGAGGGAATGGCATTGGGGCTGCACTGGGGGGGCCCTGCCCGCTCACAGAACACCAAAACTCCTTCACTTGGCCGGTGAAGCAGCGCTGGCTGCTGTTGGGACAAAGAGAGTTGTGGCCAAAATGGCCAGCAGGAAATAGAACGGGGAGAGGATCCACAGGAAGGCTGGGTCCCGCTGGAAAGGGGAGAGAAATAACGAGGAACACCCAGAATCAGCCCTGCCCTTCCCAGTACAAAGTTATTTTTCTTCTCCTGGCCCCTGGGGGCTGGAGGGTGCCGCTGGCTTGGGCTGCTCTCCTCGCCCAGGGCTCTGCTCCACGAGCTCCTCACGGCTGGAGCTGCCCCTCTCCCATGGGCTGTCCTCACCAGCGTTCCTTTTCCCTGTTATGGAGACAAAAGCCGTGTTTTCCTTCCCACTGTTTGTGCAGCCCAGGATTAATCTGCCCGTTAATGGATAATCTGTCAGCCTTTGGATGCTCTGGAAGCTGGGAGGAGGTTCACGGGCGTGTGATGCCATCTGCTTTATCGGGAGGGTTTGGGAACCTGACGTTCAATTTGTTCTGCAGGATTTGACGGCGGATTATTCTCCAGATTCCAAAATAATTAAGGAAATCAAAAGGCAGAAAGAAGGATGACAAGGAGGAGGAAGCAGAGGGAGGGGAGGCAGCTCTCGACCTGTGCTCTGGGTAGGACAGGCTGACAAACCCCGCCTGGGGAGGTTTTCTGTCCTTTGTTCCTGGGTTTGGTGATAAAATTCCACCAGCAGTGGCTGGGGCAGCACGGAGCCGGCAGGGCTGATCCTGGGGAACAGCAGAGACACAATTATCCTTAATTCCCGGGTTATTTTAAAGCTTTTGTGCTTAACGAAGGAGCTGGTCAAGGAAGGGATTGTGTGCTCCAGAGTTCACTCTCAAACACTCTGTGCAAGGTGCCCGGGGCACTGCAGCTCTGGAAATTTCCCTTCCAAATTGCGGAGGAATCTCGCCCAGGCAGGAGCCTCTATTGACCTCCTGCCACCCTCCTAATGAGAAAAGATGATGGGTAAACTCCAGGGGGAGGAAAAGCAAACAAACCTCCTCTCTTCCACGAAAACAAACCTGTAACAATTAATCTGAAAGCGGCCAGGAGAGGTCCCAGGACGGGGTCTGCATTTCCAAGGCTCTCTCTGAAGCACTCCGGGTAAGTGATGGAGCCTCAGCCCGCCCGGATCGATCGCGTGGCCTTTGCCACCCCAGAGCTTTCTCTAAATGATGCGGCGTCACTCCCCATCAGCAGCCTGTCCCTGCGATAACAGATGGGGCTGGGGGGAGCTGTGTCCCGCAGCATCGCAGGAAAAGTCCTTTGAGGAGGAAAAAACCTGTCAGTTCAGAGCATTCCCCATCCCAAACTGCCTCTGTGAGTTCCCTCAGTCCTCCCACTGCCCCAGACCCTGCTGTGGCCACCAAGGTGCCATCCTGGGCATGGAGGGGCTGTGCCTGGAAAGCTCCTCCTGGGCCTGAAACCCTTCCAGCTGCTCTGGGAGCACCCAGAGTCATTAACTCTCTGGTCCTGCAGGAACTTCTGCACCTTGGTCATTCCTAATGCATTTTTTATTCTCTCGTAAATATTTTCTTTCACCGTAGATCACCCCAGTACTGAGAGGAAAGGTTTGGGATGGTGCCCATAATTTGGATGCCTTTTCATGGAATCATGGAATCACAGAAATACAGGATGGTTTGGGTGGGAAGGGACATTAAAACTCATCCTGTGCCACCCCTGCCATGGGCAGGGACACCTTCCACTACCCCAGGCTGCTCCAAGCCCCGTGCAGCCTGGCCTTGGACACTTCCAGGGATCCAGGGGCAGCCACAGCTGCTCTGGACACCCTGTGCCAGGGCCTCCCCACCCTCAGAGGGGACAATTTATTCCCAACATCCCATCCAAACCCACTCTCAGTGCGTCTTCAGTCGGAGCCTCCCAGCAGCACCGTGTGAGCTACGCCGTAACTTGTGGGGTAAAACAGCACTGTGGTTTTAAATGGCAATTCTGTGGGATGTTCCCATTTAATGGGACTGTCCTGTGAGTCCCAGCTCCTCCTGAGCTGCCCCTCGCTCCCCTTCCCAGGAGGTTTCACTGGATACCGTCTACTTCCATATGCGCTTTGATTCCCAGTGATCCTGGAAGCTTTTTGTTCTATTATTCACCGTCGGCCTGTGTTGTCTGCGCTTATTATGAGCCATCAGAAGGTACCTGGGAGTCTGCAGCCTTCCCAGCCACTCCTATTGTACAAACACATCAATAAATAAGTGGTGTCTGAATTTAGCTGTGAGCTCGTAGCTGTTGGCACAGCCCTGTCATTTTTTCAGGTCATCTGGCACCGCAGTTAAAATAGTTTTGCTGTTGCATCCTTCTCTTCAGGAGACAACCAAAGAAGTGGCTCTTAGACTTCTATTTCTTTCTTATTTATCGCTCCTAAGAACAAGGACACGGCTTCAAACTCCAGACAAAAGGAGGTTTGGAACGCAGGCCCTGGCGGTTTCCAGAGCAGTGGGGCAGGAGCAGCAGGAGTCGGTAATGACCGAGGCTGCTCCCGTCCCTGTATTTGAACAAATCCTCCTTTGAAAAATGGAAAGCCTCGTCCCTCTGGGACCTCATTTCCCAGGTAGAAAACAGCAGCACTTTATTATCAGCAATTGCCAGGGTGGAGACAAGAGCCCTTCGCTCCCCTGGTGCTGCTCGAGCTGCCTTTCATCGCAGCCACTGATGAGTTCCACATCTCCTCTGATGCTCCAGGAACACCTGGCACTAATCTGGTGTTTACTCTCAGTAAAAGCCATTCCTTTATTTCCTAATTACAGTTTTGGTTTCTCTCTGAGTAGCACCACCAAAGTTGTTTTTCCAGGCTGTGCTTCCTTTGCATGAATTACAGCTGGAGGGGGGGATCTCCCGGGAAACAAACTGAGATTTTTTTCCCCTAATTCCCCGGCCAGAGGGGATGCTCAGCAGGAGCCAGCCGGGCTTCTGGCAGGTGTAAACTTGGGATCTACAAGGCAACCCATCAGGTGGCTGTATCTGAAGTACATTTGTAAAGACAATAAATTAAACACATAAAAGCAACCAATGGGAGATATTTTTTCACCAAAAGTTTGGTCAAGCATTGGAAAAGGTGACCCAGGATGGAGACCCCGTGCCTGGAGGGATTTAAAAGATGTGTGGATGTGGCACTTGGGGACATGGCTGGGATTGGCAGTGCTGGGGAATGTTGGACTCGATGATCTCAAAGCTCTTTTCCAACCTAAAAGGTCCCACGATCCCATAACTGCACTTAAAGTGAACAACACCGCAAACAGCATTTACTTGGAATTAAATTTTAAATTAAACATCTCATCTATCTCGGATTCTGCTCCCTTGGGGCATCAACACGACGGGCTCGCTGCAGCCCTGGCGATGGATGGAGAGCCCCAGCCACGAATCCAGCTCGCGTGCTCCTACGGCATCCATAAACAGGAGAAATAAATCGCAATTAGTGGGCTGCAGGTCTGGATGGAGGAGCCAATCTTCGCCCAGAATTACGAGATTTATGCTTTAATGATTTTTGTCGGTGTTTTGTGGTGCTGCTCTTTGTTACAGTCAAGCATTTGGAGGGGGCAGCAATGGAAAGCGCTCAATGGAATCGGGTCAGTGAGACTCAGGCACCGCCCGGGGCACTGATGGATGGGGACAGGAATGTGACTGGCCCTGCTCTGCCCTCTCCTCTCTGCTCTCCCACATTCCTGCAGCTCCTTCTTGGCCCTGGTATAACCAACTAATTTTTGTATGTTCAAACTAATGGGGAAATTTCCAGAAAAAATTTTAAAAACCCAGATTTTGAGGATATCTTGGTACCTCAACACTCTGAGAGTGGCTGCCTGAAACCACACTTCGTGCATCTGATGGCACACAGGGATACAGCTGCATCCTGCAGAGATGGGTAACTCACTTATTTACTCTTCCCAAGGGATTATCATAAAATTCCAGCATGGTTTGGGTTGGAAGGAACCTTAAAAATCCCCCAGTTCCACCCCTGCCCTGAGCAGAGACACCTTCCTTTATCTCAGGTTGCTCCGGGCCCCATCCAACCTGGCCTTGGACACTGCCAGGGACAGGATAGCAATTAAAATATTGGTTATAGAATTAAAAATCATATCTATATGGTTTATATATATTTTTTTTTTTAACTTGAGCAAATTCTTGCCTCTTCATAGCCCTTCCAGCTGCATTTAACTGTGCTCTGCTGTTTATCACCCTCTTGCACAGCTACTACTCACCCACTTACACGCAGCAGAGTCATTTCTCTGAGAGAAACGGCTGAAAAAACCCCTCAGAACCTCAGACTTTTGCTCTGCAGATCACACATTTTATTCCAAAAAGCTCTTGGAAATCTCAAAAGGGAAAAAAAAAAAAAAGAAAGAAAAAGAAAAAAGATGCATGGCCTCTGCAGCTCTAACACACTGTTAATAAAAGTGGTCTATTAAAACAAATGGCTCGGTATGATCGTTCTGCTAAAATCAATATCTTCAAATAATAAAGCAAATAAGAAGTGCACACACGACTCCAGTCAGGCAAACCATCTGCCGGAGACATTGCCGAGGAGTTTTACGCCTGAAACTTTTACTCCAAGACTGTTGGTTCAAATCTAATCAAGGCAACGCTCATTTACTGCCTTCTGTGTGCTCAGCGCTTTGTGGGCTATTCCCAGGTCTTTAGTCCCGGTTTAAGGGGCAGGCTGCGATGTAAATCAAGGCACTTAAGCGTTTTTCCATGAAACTCTTCCCCAGGGGAATATTTTCCTGCAGCAATACCGGAGGTGGAACGAGTCAGGAGGAATTGCCTCGAAAAACAAGGCGAGAATGGGCAAACCCAGCAGCCTGCAGGGAGCAGATGCTTTTTCCAGCCGCGGGAAAAGGGCTTTGGGTGGGAAGGAAGGAATTCTGGCACAGGATGGGCACGGAGCCGGGAGATGCTCGGCCGGAGCTGCTGGCGTGACCTGGAAACAGCGGGCAGCACACGGAGCAGCACGGGCAGGAAACCACGCCGGCTGCCCCAGCACCAGCGCTAAATAAAGCCCTTTGTTGTCCTGGAAAGGAATCCCTCCTGGATTTGAGACGGGAGGAAGAAGGTCCATGGAGATGAGATCTGCCCGCGCCGGAGCTCCGCAGCCTTCCCAGCGCGGCAAAAGCGGCAGCAGAGGGAACGCAGCAGAGAAAATCCAACAACAGCCACGAAACTCATCCAAAAAACCCCTCAAATTGTGCTTTTGGCGCTGGGAGGGGACTGGCTCTCACTGAAGTCCTGGGAATGCCTGGAGGAGAAAAAAAAGGAAGGATTCAGGGAGGCCTTTTAGCACCTTCCAGTGTCCCCAGCACGCTCCTGTGCAGGAGGGCAGCGTGCCCAGGGCACTGCCAGGGCTCTTCAGGACACTCTGGAGCAGAAATCGAGGCAACAACCTCCCCAGAGCCGCCTTCCCGCAAAGGATGCCCTGGTAGGAGGCTCGGGATGGATTTCTGAAGCCCCACTGAAGGAAGCATCTCCTGCCCCAAGAGTTACAACATAATCACGCCGCTGTGCAAATCCCAGCACAGTAAAACAAAAGGATGACAAGTTTTTCAGGAAATCACAGTAAGGATGATACAATCAGGGCAGCTTTGGAGCTCTTTGCGCCTTCTTAGATGAGTCCCATCAGTTCATCCCTCAGGAACTGCCTGCTCAGAGCAGAGTTTGTGTCCTCCTGCAGGGACAGGAGCTGCCCTCGCTCTGCCCTGGGCAGGATTTGGTGCTGCACCTCCTGCTAGCCCGGAGCCGGTGCGATCCCAACAGCATTTAATGAGGAGAAATAACCCAAACTTCACTAAACCTCATTTCATTTGCAGCTCCATGCTCTGCTCTGGCTGTTCACCATTCCCAAAAGCTGGATCTCCTCCTGCAGCATCTCCTCCTCCTCCTCCATCTGCAGTTTTTGGGGGCTGAGCGTTCTGGGTGTCGGAGAGGGGCTGTCATTTCCAGGAAGGGCTGCTCTCTCTGGGAATGGGGCAGAGTGGTTGCTGAGGCTGAGGGCTGGGATAGAGAACTGGTGTTTTTGGGGTTTCCCCGTGGCGTGGCCCTGCTCCAAGTGCTTCCACGTGCCTCTGGAAGTGCTGTGAAGAGTTATTACTCGCTCCAGTTTAAGTGGGAAAGTTAAAATGCTTTGAAACTCGTGAAGGGCAATGTGTAGGTGGTTGTAAGGTTGATTTATTTGATGTGATTTTGCTCAGAAACAGCCCTCTAACACTGCACATCCTCTGGGTCAGCAGCGCTGGTGCCTTGGGAGGACGGTGGGAATGGGATTATTTCATCTGTCCGAAATAGCAACTTTTAAGAGGTGAGGAAATGACTGCGCCGAAACCATTGTGTGCCATCTGCCTGCTAAAACACTTATAGAAAGCATGTTTCCTGGCATATAGCTTCCCAGCCATATGTCTATTGCATCATTCACAATTAAATTAAATCACCCTTAAACACTTGGACAAAATCCCAGCCCGTGTGAAGGAGCCTCCATCGCTGCACTGCGCGGAATTCGGACGCTCGAGCCCGTAAATGCTCGGCTGGAACTGGCTCAGGCGTTGTTAACCTGATACAGCTGATGCTGAGTGCTGCGAGATAATTCAAGGGCATGTTCCTTGCTGTGGTCTTTCAACCCCTGGCTGTAAAAATGTGTCAGGGCCCTGAGAGAAAGGGAATAATCCTGCAGGACTCGCTTGCAGCACGCTCGAGTCACTCGAAGCAGGTTTAAGCGGAGAGAGCCGTGTCCGTGACAAAAGGTGTTGTGTCCCACTCGTGGAATGAACACAAAGAGCTGAAGGGCCTGGTCACAGCTGGATATTTGGGATATTTGGGATATGCTCGGAGGTGTGTGCACAGAAACATCCGACAACAAAGCCTGGCCTGCTCCTTGCTAGGCTGGGCCAGCTTTTTGTCAGCTGTGGGGGGAAGGAGGGTCCCACTGCCACCACCCTGTGCCGTGTGTCCAGCACAGCGATCCCTGGGCCACAGGAATGACCAGGCTCAAAAACCTGAGTGGCTGGATGGATGGATGGAAGCATCCCTAGATCTGTCCACAGAAATCCTCTGAGGTCAGTGCATTCAGTTAAAGAATAATCCTAATAAGTCACTTATTTTGTGGTTTTGTGGCTCCTCCTTTGAGGAAGTGCTGGATTTCCCTGTGCTTAGCTGAGCCGCTATCCCAAAAGGAGCTCTGCGGGATGGTCTGACATGGGTAGTGCATAAATAAGAATGAAATTCCAAATCTTTGACACAGGGAATGTCGTTCCAACCCAAACCAGCTTCCACTGGAAACCAAACCCACGAGCTTCCCGTGCGCGGTATCTGCCAGACCCCGGTCACAGCCTATTTTTAGTCCAGCTCTCTATTTTCAGTCTGGTTTTGAAAGGTGAAACAAACCCGGCAGCCAAACCCGGATGATCCCGCTGGTTTCTTTCATCCAGGATTAGCCTGGGCTATGGAAGGTGTCCCTGCCTACAGCTGGGGTGGAATGGGATGATCTTTAGTGTCCCTTCCAACCCAAACCATTCCATGGTTCTATCATTCTGATTTTCAGTCGTGTTACTCAACCCAAATTCTCACTTTCACAGACAAAAACATATCTGTTATTTAAATAAGACTCTCGTCTCACTCTGCCTTTCACATTTCATCTCTGAATTCATTTTCTGGGCTGATATGCAATGTAAAACCTGGTTACACACTGAGTCAGGCGCTTCCCAATGCATGTGCGTGTGTTTGGGGGAGGAAAAAAGGGAAAATTCTTGGTGGGAGCTGTTGGAGCCAGCAGGGCTGTGCCCACACTCAGGTTTTAGACCACATTTCACTGGGACATTTTGGCCTTTAACAGAGCTGTGTGTCTCAGTCAGTCAGCAATAGGCTACTGAACAGAACAGAAATCTTTATATAGATGTTGGAGCCCTTTGCTGAGCTGCAGATGTTTCCTTCCAAGAAACATTTTCCTGCCACAGAATCGCAGAATGCTTTGAGTTGGAAGGGATGTTTAAACATCGTCTCATCCAACTCCTGTACTATGCTGAGAGCAAAAGCTGCTGGGATTCTGTCCTACAATAAACGTGGAAATACTATTTGAGGATTTCTTTGTAGGCAACACCATCTTAACCCTTTTTTCGGTGTCTTTTAATCCTTTTCTGGCTGTAGCCAAATGATGGCCATCCCTGCACAGGGCAAGGGGTTGGCATGAGTTTTTAGGTCTCTTAAAACCCAAAGCAGTTTCTGTGATTCTGTGACTGTGGAAGTGTTACAGGAGCATCCACAAAAAGATAACCATTGAGTAAGAGCTTCCTTATCCTTCTTTCCACAGCTTTTTTTTCCCGTCCACCTCATTTTTCGATTTCCTGTTCCCAATGACTCCTTTAGTCACCTCGTCATCCAGCTGTAAAAGAAAACATGGAATTAAGACTGGACTGGAGTTGAGTTTCCCAAGTGTTCATCTCCTTTTTTTATATACCCAAAGGCCAAAATTTGAACCCCAGACTGGTTTGGGTTGGAAGGGATATTAAGGATCATCTCATTCCACCCCCTGCCACGGGCAGGGACACCTTCCACTATCCCAGGTTGCTCCAAATCCCATCCAACCTGGCCAGGAACATTCCAGGGATGGAAATCCCCATGTGAGGACACAGAGCATCCCTCATCCCACCCTTCTGAGCTGGTCCCACGGGTGTCTGCAGTGCAGTCACTGAAGAACCAGAGAGCCAAGTTCCCCACTTGGGGAGGCCCAGCCTGGTAATGAAACTGCTCTTGGTGCTGCTGTGCTGTCTGCAGGGCTCCCCCAGAGCACCCCTAACGAGCTCAGGGAAGCTGCTGCTCTCCCAACCCTCCCCTGCTCCAGGTTTAATGCCAAACTCCGTGCCTGTGGGTTTTTCTCTCCCCCAGACCTTCTCTAACCCATCTCATCCGTGCTCCCTGTTTGACTGGAGTCAATTTAGTGGAGCTAATGGAGTTGCTTCTCTTCAGGTCAGTGATGATTTCGCATCCTCGAGTTCCTTGCTTAATTTGCTGAGAAAATTTCTGATTCTGGAGCCCATTTTCAGCATTGCCCCGTTTTCCACGGTGCTGGGACCGCGCTTGGGACTTGCTGGGCTGGACCTGGGGCTTCTCCACATCCCTGCTCTCCTCGGGCTGTGTTTGCTTTGCTTTGAGGGAAGCTCAGCTGCAGGCTCGGCTGTAATCCCTGCATCCAGCTGGATCAGGCTGTGTCCCTGCCTTTCCTTGGACAGGAAAGCAGCAGCTCTCAGGAAAGAGTTAATCCCGGCGAGCCTTTGGGATCCTTTGCTGGGGAGAGGGCCGATCTTTTGTTTGTTTTGAAGCTGCTGGCAGGAAAGTGGGGAGGAGAAAATTACCTAAGTGATAGTGAGGTTGCCATGAACTATATAAAACTGGGAAATCAAAGCGGAGAAACTCCACCTCGCAGCCCTGAACCACAAGCACAACCCCTGAAGAGAAACCCACCCCACAAGTGAGTGATCTCAAAGGCTTGAACTCCAACCAAGCTGCATGAGCTCAGAGCTGCTGCAGGACTGAGACTGCCCCGGCCGGATCCCGCGGCACTGGGAGCAGGGAACGCCGCTCCTGGGAGCTGCCACAGCCATGGAGTGGAGGCAGCTCCTGTGCGTCGCCGTCTGCCTGGTGGAGCTGGCTGGTGAGTATCGATGCCCCAAACCCCTGGGTCACACCAGGGACCGGGGCACGGGGCAGCTCCTGGGAGCAGCAGCTCGGGGGAGGGGGGGAAGATGAGGATTGCAGTTGCACCCAAATTCCACCCAAATTCCACCCAAAAACCCCGCGGTGGCATTTTACAGAGCAGCGTTTGCATCAGCATCCCGGCCAACGCGCTCACAGCCATGTGCTGGGGAAAATACTCACTGCTGCTCTGAACAGGACAGGAACGGGGATCCAAACTCCCCACAAAATCCTGGATAACGTGAGGGGGTGGGAATGCAGCAGGCAAAGAGCGCAGCCACAGCTCGAGCTGTCTCTCAGCCTGCGCTGGTGTAAATGAGCCACACTTCTGTTTTGTGGTTGGAACTAAACATCTGCTGAAAATCAAATGAATCTCCATAAATATTAAAATCTCCTATTGCAGCTCTTCAAATATTCATCCTGTGAAGCAATGAGTAACAGCACCGAGGTTTTCTCTAGGTACTACTTTTTAAAGGGTTATATTTTAGTGGAATAGTATCATTTTTGTCCCAAACCCAACAACCATGAGGTAATAAAAAAGGACTAAAAAAGTGAAGCAGCACTCTGTGTGTTGCCTGGTGTGCTGGGACAGGAGCCAGGAGCCTGCGGGTGTCTCCTCAAATGTAATTTTTTCTTACTCACACAAATGCGAGCGACGAGATCCACTGCAGGAATTCGCTGGGTTTTGTTCTCCTGTTTCACAGAGCTCCTTTCATGTTCCCCTGGCTGCCCAGGTAAATTGCTCACCTGAGCTGCTGGCTGACCCTCCAGTCTGTGTTAATTTTACAGGAGTTGAAAAAAATCCAATTTTATTTGAGGGAAATGGCATTTGGGACTGTGGGGTTGGGCTGAAGGGAGCGAGGGTGTGAGACAAAGGTGTGATGCAAACCTTGAGTTTCAAACCTTGAGTCCCTTGTACAAAGCAAAAGTGATGGAAAAGTGATAAAAAGCTTGGATTTTGGAAGGACAAAGCTGCTGGGCAGCAGGGCTTTAATGCTGCACAACATCCTTGCACAGCCCATGCCCAGCGTTCCTGCAGGACATCCCTGGCTGGGAAGTGGAGGAGGCTGATTTTTCCTCAGGCAGCTCATCCTTGGGGCTCTGCTTGGTCCTCAGCTCCGTGGGGAATCCCAGAGAATCCATCAAAGGCTCCAGTTGTGCAACTGCCATGGAAATCCCAGTCCTGCGGGTTTGGGCTCAAGCTGCTCCTGGCAGCGCTGCCGAGGGTGGGAGCAGCGGCCTCCTCCTACTCCCAGGACACCTCCAGCTGAAGCCACGTGTTCTACAGGAGAAAACCCCTAGTGCCACCCTGGGGCAGGGGCAGGAGTCCTACAGGCGCTGGGGAGGGATGTGGTGTGGGGAGGATGGAGTTTGGGTTCAGGGTCCAGAGCCAGGAGCAGCCTGGTCCAACCCCACGGGAGCAAATTCCCTGGGAAACCCAACCTCCAAGGCAGCAAATCCCCAGAAAATGCTCGTTCTGGCACCTTTGCCTGGCTCTTTGGGGTTCTTCCTGAGTTTCAGGGAGCAGGGGAGGGGTTTACACCCAACCCTGGGCTGCAGAGTGGGCTGCTGTTCCCAGACCCTCCCAAGCTCCTGGGAGGATGCCGTGAGCAGCTTGTGTTGGAAAAGTGGGGATGGATAAACCACATGGAGAGCTGTCCTGTGCTTGGCTCAGAGTGAGCATGGGAAAGGGAGTATGGATTGTATTTGTACCCAATGAAAACATTTCTTTTATTTAACCTTTTATCTTTCTTTCTTATATATTTTTCATTCATCTCCGCCAAGCTTGATCCTTAAAAAAATCTCTTTCCCTGCCATTTTCAAGCACTCTCTCTTTCCTCCACTCCTTTTTCAACACTTACGAGAGTTCTGAATATCAGGAAAGGAAAAAGAGACTTTAAAACTTCCAGCTGCTCGGGTTTAACATCCTTTAGGGGCTGCTGCTCCAGCCAGGAGAAATCTCAACCCCCGGGAAGGTGCCGGGCTCCCAGGCTGCCCGAGAGGCCCCAACCCCAAGGAAAGCCTTGGAGCAGCAGCTGGGCTTTGGTGTGGCAGCTCGGGGGGCTCCCCCAGCCCCCGCCCCCG
>VZRR01002345.1:95747-115187 GCA_013398015.1 Oreocharis arfaki | reverse complement strand
AGGTCTCTTCCAATCCAAGCCATCCTATGATGCCATGACTACGTACTCCTAAATCACATGCATGCAAGTACATAGATCCCAGATTTGCATGGAGATTCAGTGTCAAAGGATGAGCAAATTTTCCCTTCTCTGTCAGCTCAAGGCAAGCTGGAAGGAACAATCCAAATTATCAACTCCTTCTGCATGAGATCCCTGACGGAGAAGAAATGCCATGTCAGCACTGCTGGCAGTCAATCACCTATGTCCCAGTCCCCTTGAAATAAGCTGGATCTCTGGATATGGTTGGATAAGAGGTAGGGAAAGTCTGCAGTTTCTTGGATGCTGCACAGTGTAGGACGAAGTAAGTTTGTTCCTGAGATGGGTGAAGATGTTGAAGATCATGTCCAGTACAAATATGTCAAAGCAGAGAGGATAAAATGCTCCTGCCCATCAGTTTTCCTTGACTACAGGAAGTCCACCTATGGGTGTTTCCAGCCCTGCCTATACTGATGGTGTTTCTGCCTACTCATAAATTGTCCCTCTGTGGTAATCATCAGAATTTGACATGGTTACTGCCAAAATTTCCTTTTCTTTCCATATATATACTACGAGGAAAGTTATTTACACAAGGCTAGTAAAATCACATCCTTGAAGGAGATCCTGTGTCACACTGCTTGTAACCTGTCTCAAATGGTGGGAGTAGGTGCTTTGCTATGAAAATTTGAGGAATATTCTCTGTTGCAGCAAAAGGCCAAAAATGTGAATCAATTACTTTACAGTGGACAGCACAAAAAAAAAATTAAGGTGAGGCCCTCTTTCTACTGAATCAATTATAGTTTTGGTCCTGATTGAAATGAAAGCTGAATCAGACTCCATAACTACTTTCCTGAGTACTTTAATAGCCAGTGCTGTGTCTTTATAATGCCTGTATTTATATGGCTTAGTCATTTAACAACATCCTTTCCCTTTCATTTATGTTACAAATAAACAGAAATTGTTGAGTCAATGCTTAAAAAAAAAAGTAAATATTTGCTACAGTAACAACTGAAAAATAGGATTCTCCTCTGGCCCTACATTTGTTAAGGATAAATTTGGTCCAGTAATTTTTATTGCACTCATTATAAAAGAGACCACATACTGGTTTCTTTTAGAAATGTTTCATCAGGGGTTTAAAATTATTAGCATGGCTCCTAGGACCTGTAGCACCCTGAGATGTACAGAGGGTATCTACTGAAGGGTCTCACTACTTCCTCTTCTGATTTGTTCCAAAAAAAATGCATTTACTGGTGCAATTACAAAGAGGTGGATATGGAAGCACTGTTTGCTGCAGCCTGACACCAGAAGGTGTGATATTGTCTATTTTTTGCATCAAAGTCACCCAAATGAAGAATAATCTGCCCCATATGGATACTGATATGACTCGATTGTGCCATTTAGGCCAGATGCCAAGGAAGTGGGGTCTGATAGCTCCAAGCTGTCTGCTGTGGAGGATGGACTTATAACTCCTTATGTTACAAATATTTGAGTTTCCCACTGCTTGAATCTTTTTTTTTTTTTCTTCTTTTTCTGAAGTCCAGGAAGGCTCACCAGAATGGACAAACCTGGCATATTTTTCATCTTTCTTGTGAAGTTTTTTCTGATGTCTTTTTCACATCTCCAAGCAAAATGACAGTTGGCTAAATGCCACCCTGCTTTTTTTAAAAAAATAATATGTGAAAGCAAATAAAAATGAGGTGGTTTTAAAAAAAAAAAAGAAGGAAGAACAATAAAAATTAGGAAATTAAGATCTAGAGTAATATAATTGACAAATGGTGAGCAGATTAAGAAATTACTAGAACAGCCTGTAATTTTTTCACATTTTATTTTGAGTTAGGAGAAAGAAAGAGGAATCAAGACAGAAAGGCCAAGGAATTCTTACAGCCGACCTTACTGGTGCTCCTCAAATGCAGGTCACTTCAACTCTCCTTTGTTCACTGCGCCTTGTTATTCTGCTACCTGGTAGAGCAATGAGTGAGTTGATGTTGAAAAGCAATCCAAAAAGTTGTTCTATACGAATGCTGAATGTTGTTGTTTTCATACGAAAACTGCTGTTCCACCAATCTCACAAGATGAAAACGGAGCCTGGTGTGCCTCTGGCTGGGGACAGAGCCAGGTCAGGCTGAAGTCACACACAAACTGTTGCGTAGGTGCTTCAGGACCCTGCCGAAACAGGGTCTATAAATGTTAAATATGTTTTCAAACCACAGATCATGGCCAGCCCATGGAAAACTTGCTCATTTTTCAGCCTGCAGGTTAACCAGGGAGACTTGAGAGAAGGAGGGACTCCTGTCCCTTTTTCTGGTGTGGCTGCCAGAAGCTCCTGCTGCACTTAACACCTCCAGAGACCATGGGGAAGGGAAAAAACACCTCACAAATTTTCAACTGGTGAGTGCATCAGGAAAGCCTCTCCCTGTCTCACTGCCACCACTCACACCCAGAATTACGGTCTCTAATAACCTTTCACATGGCCTGAGAAAGGCCCGGCCAGTTCCTCTCTTTTGCCCATAATAAGAAAGAGCAGAAGAAACTTTGCAGTTTATGGACACAATAATCTCATTAAAGCTTCACCATGGCTTCCAGAAGTTTTAATAAACCAGCTGGTTAATCACAATAATCTCCCTCCCCCCCTCCACTTTATGGAAAGATCCTGCGGTCAGGAAACATAAAACTCTCAACACGTTGACCACAGCAAGGATTACAGCCTCATGCAGTGACACTTTTCCAACTGGAGATCTTGTGTGCTGCACAAACCTCAAACAACCTCATAAACAAGTTTGAAGCAGACCTAACGCCAGGCTTGCCAAGGAGAACATCAAGAGTGATTCTGTTAATGAGGTCTGGCTGGAGCTGAAACACCTCTCCTAAGTGTGTTATTTTTAATCAAGTCATTTCCAACAGGAACCTTTATGAGAGTGTGCACTGATTCATTCCTTAAAATTTACACTTGAAGGCCCCAGTCTTCGGCCACTGATGTCACCAAAGGCTTTGGCAGTGACTGATGGGTGTTGAAGGAGACACCACACTCAGTGACTCAACACCTAGAGCTCAGACCCGAATCCATGTCCTCAGAGTCTCATACCTCAAAGAAGGCTGGGAACGTAATCCAAGAGCTCACCTCTACAACAGAGAAGAAAGTTAATCACAAATCAGAGAACTATCAAAGGGCTGGAGCACTTGTTTGGAGACAGGCTGGGAGAGTTGGGGTTGTTCAGCCTGGTGAAGGGAAAGCTTCAAGGTGACCTCATTGTGGCCTTCCAGTACTTGAACGCAGCTTATCAAAGAGGGAGAGAGACTTTTCACATGGGCAGATAGTAACAGTACAAGGGGGAATGGGTTTAAAACTATTGTCTCTCCTAAAAGTTGAGAGATGGCGTCACTTCCAGTCCACAACCACTCTTATTCAAAGTGTACTTGAAGTAAGAGTTGTTTTTTTCCCATAAAAAGGAGATTCAAGGTTAGTGTCCTGCTCCACTTGAAAGGTTTCAGACCCTTGTCTCCCAACAAAGCCCCTTAAACCACCAAGCTACTTTAGGAAAAAAAGCATCTTACCGCCTCCTGCTGCAGTTAAGTGGCTGTGAAACCAGGAGTGAGGGAACACGGGGCAGTCTGATTTCCCTTTGGACAGCTACTTTGCCCCCTAGACCTGTCTTTATATTACAAACAATGGCAAGTGTTAAATGTGGAGACAACATCCAAAGACCCTCTGCTTCTGGTAGACACCGTGTGTTCCTCCTGTGGCAGCAGAGCAACACCAAGAACCCGCAATGATGTCAGAACAAAGTGTAACTCTAAAGATGCTGTGAAACTTGAGCTCATGTCTTACCTATTAGGCCTCAAAAGCTGAATCCTCCTAGGGCAAACAAGTTAAAAGGCCTTGCACAAAAAAGCACAGCACAAGGAAGGAGAAAACTCCACAGTAGCAATGAGGCTGTTGGAAAGTGTGATTCTCTATGTCTGAAGACCTCAAAGTGCTTCTCAGCATAAATTAAGCAGCAAAAATCATCTTTTTGCTGCCTATCTCTGCCTAATTTAGCAACTTTTCAGACGTGACCTCTTAGTCTGTTGAGAGCATCACTAAGCATTTATGTAATTCATAACATCTTCTTTGGGTCCTCTAGGTGTCTGTAAAGTGCACTGAGAAACAAAGATGTAGAAATTATGTTCATCCAGCCAATCTAGGTACTCAGGTCAGGGGGTGATACAAGGCACCCACTGGAAGTTCTCTCTATCCATGTAGAGGGAACTTTTGCAATTTTTACAGGTGTCTTCTTATAGTCAAGTGAAATCTAGTGAGATTAACTTCAGTCCTTAGCAAACAACCGGAATACAGCTCTCTATCCCCATTTATGAGCGTTAAAAATGAGGGTTAAAGCGACTGTTCCAGTGGAGATGAGAAAATACGGCATATTTTCATTATTCCCATGCCATGTCTCTCACTCAGCCACATTGTTTCTCTAAAGGTTTTCTACTCCTGGAAATTTGCTATATCTGGATAATGGTTCCCAAGTAATTGCTTAATTAAAGCCCCCATGTAGCCAGTTTTATTCCAGAATTCTAGAATGGCTATTCTGGTAAATTCAGAAGTGTCAAGAAGCCCTAAGGCACGTGAAGAGAAGTGTGTGCCCTTCTCAATGAGAAGCTGTTAAAACGAAGGTGAAAATAGCAGGAAACTTTCGTATATTGGTAAAAGGCAACGAGTGTGTTGCTGGTAGCATCACTTTAAATCATTCTGGCACACAAACAACTGGAGCTGCACAACTAGTTTGGAGGGAAAAAGAAGGATTGAATTAATGCGCCTTCTTTTTTGATTCACACATGGTCTTCAAGGTTACAGTTTAGTCATTATTTGAATTAACATTCCAAATGATTTCTTGGAGGCATCTCAGTCTCAGGTCTATGAGCTGTTGATTGTATGTGTTTGATACATGAAAATCAAGCTGTGCTAATTAGTTTTGATTTTATACATAGTTTATGATGTGTTAGCTCTTTGCCTTGATTGGATTAATGCAGCTCTTAGAAACATGTTACACATGAAAAAAAGGTATTTTCAAATACCTCCAACACAAAAAATCGTTGGAAATTCCTTGTTTGTGCAAATTTTCCTGCAGTAAACTTACAAGTCAAATTATACATTAAAAAAATGTATGCACTGGGAGCACTAACAGGGAAAAAAATACTTGCAGCATTTTATTTGAGCAAGAAGTCAGTGTTCTGTAGACTAGCCCAGCACTGTTCACTATTGGGTTCATTAATCGCATCCACTAATTTTGTGGCCCTTGTTGCTGGCACTGAGAGTCCTCTGCTCATACACCAGCCCCATCTCACACACACACACACTGACCTTCAGCTTCAATCATGCCCTCCTGCCTGCACTAACATGTACTCACTCAGACACTTTCACATTGGGTTACATGCCCAACTCCTGGCACTCACATTCAGTTATGTCCAGAGTGTTACACCCACGCTTAATTACAATCACACCCTCACACTCCCCATTCAGCTACACCACCAGTGCTGCCCACCTCCCCCCACGGTCAATTATCATCACATGTGATTAAACCTGCAGTTCTGCACCTATAATCCTCCACTGGCGTTCGCATCCACTTATGCTCAACAGCCCTCCCTGGGATGCACGTCTGCTCGTCACATTCGTGCACACATGGAAACACGGGGTTTCTTCTCTCGTTCTGACAGTGGAGTGAGGTTTTTTTTTTTAGTTTTCCTTTCAGCAGCGTAAAGAGCACCCACTTCTCACTGAGGAACAGAAAGGCTTGCTGTTCCTGTGGACTCTTGCCCTCTCAGAAAATCACCTTGAATCCTTATTTTATACTCCCAAAGAATGTATGCTGTGGTGGTTTTTATTTTAGTTCCTGGCAGGACTTTAAATCAAGGCACCATTTCACAAAACGCTGGGTACTTGAAACAAAAGGCAATTCCAGCACTGTAGATTCAGGCTGTATCTTTCATCTAGAGAGAGTAATGGAGTTTCTTATGGAGGAATATAGGTACCTCCTCAATCTCCTGTTGCATCCATGGGAATGTTACAAAAGCAAATTCCTGATGTTCCCTGGCCCGTGGACAAGCACCCACCTTTGCAGTGACTCGCTGTCCAAGCAGTCTGCAGGCACCTGGGGTAATCCATATAAAGAATCCCCTCTGCATGGCTGCATGGCCTTCCTGAGTAGTTGGTGATGTGCAGGTGAAATCTTTCTTCTCCCAACATCAGCAAAAATGTTGTTTCAGTGAACAGAGACTTGGAGGTGCCCAAGGCCAGGTTGGATGGGGCTCCCAGTTAGGTGGTCTGGNCCAAGGCCAGGTTGGATGGGGCTCCCAGTTAGGCGGTCTGGTGGAACGTTCCCTGCCCATGGCAAGGGTGTTGGAGCAACACAACCTTCGAGGCTGCTTCCAACCCAAACCATTCCACGATTCTTTGCTTCTGTGACCTCACCCTTAAGCCCATCATGTCTTCATGAAGACAAGACCCACCTCAGAGGGTTATGCAGCCCACACAAATGTTAACAACTAATCTGGGAGGCAATGGGATTGGTTTCACCGGATGCATTCAATTCCAGGAACACTACCCACATCCACGAATATTAGTAAAATATTAATAAGAAAAGAGGATAGGGAAAAATGCTGTGTTCAGACACTTTAGAGGCATAAACAGAGAAGGCTCATCTGTACAAACCCATGTGCACCCACATGCACAGACATCACATTATTTTTTTCAGTATTTAAAACCCACAGTCGGTCTGAACCAGACTTAAGAGGAAGCTCTGAGAATCTGAAGCAATTTCTAGAGCAGGTTTTGATTTAGGAAGAAAAGGAAAATCTCTGACTAAGAAGCCAAATTTCCAATTGTATATTCCTGGCAGAAACTTGGACCTGAGTTTCTATTAATCAAGACAAGATCCCAACAAAATTCACTCCTAGAAGTAGTGGCAGGTGGTGGGGAAAAGGAAAAATAAGAATTAAAAAATAGAAAAATAACAAAAACGAAACCTAAAAAAACCCCTGCAGGATGAGACAGAGTCTATGGATAAGTGCCTGCCACCACAATAGGATACACATGGCCTGTTCAAAAATGCCTTTGCAGGAAGCCAGGCCACAAATAAAACAAGACATGTGGTGTGGGGTTGAATTGGCCACTTTTTTATTAAATATACAATTGATCCACATCAAGTAACTCTAAATCATTTAGGAGGTCTTTGTTGATCCTGACCAGAACTAACATGTGCAGATAACCTGCACTTGGTGTTATGATTGTCACACCCTGCACATCTACCACCCATCAGAAACCCCAGTTCTGTGTGTCTCAGAGGGGCAGGAGAGCAGAGGAGAGAGAAGACAGGGAGGGACACAAACAGGGACAACAATCTCTTTTCGTCATCCAAACATCTTCAGGACTGTCCAAGTCTGAAGAGATACAAACCACAGAGGGAAGACACAGCAATGTCAGTGTCATGGGGATGGCACCCCTATTCCATGCCCACCATGGTGTGTGCTGGCCATCATTCCATGCTGGGAGGACTAAAATACCATGACTGCCTCTACCATGATTCTTGGCAAAGTCAACAGAAGGAGGTTAGAAAAATATGAAGGGCTAAATGCATCCTGCCATCTCCTCGTGGAAAGATTAAAAGCCACATTTTTGCCACAACCTGATGACTTTAAAGATGCTCTTTATAACAGAAATATAACGCAACATAGAAAAATTAGAAAGTATTTCACCACAGCTTTATCATAATCAATGAAGATCACAGTGGCAACACAGAAACAATATTTTGTCCAAATGCCTTGCAAAACTCTCGTTTGAAGAGGGTGAGATTTGGGCAAGGCTGCCCTGAATTCTCCAGGTTCACTCCAGTGATTATTGCAGCTTCAGATAAGTTATCTTGCTCCAATGTTCTTGTATGACTTTTATAATTGTCAGAGATATTTTGGTCAACCCTTTTCCAAGCTGCTGTTGGCTGTTTGCTCCTCATTCTTTTTCAGAACCCCATATTTTAACCACCATTTTTTTAAAATGCCACCACTTCATAGTCACCACTCTTAAAAATCTTACAAAAATGGAAGCGTTTTGGAAAATCCAGTTTGACCCTGATGTAACTGAGATAACACCTGCGAGCTTCTGACGTACTTAAGGCAAGGATTAGGGCCAAAGGGCAATGATCTGGGTTCAGAAGAGTGAAAAGTTTTGTGGTGACAGTAAGGATTACAATTAAATCATTTGCTAGGAACATGAAAACAATTTTTAAATGTTGTCACTGTCTAAGAGGTGTATTCTGCTCTTCAGCTGATGATCAATCCTTCCTATTTTGATTTTTTATCAAAATAAGAAAGATGCCTTCAGAGTAATATTTTTCTAGAGGCTTGATCCTGAAAGACTAGACCCAGCCGTGAGAGTCCATCGGGACCTCCGTAGAGTTTCTGTGGCACCACTGGCATCCCAGTGCTCAGTTAACCCTCTGTTGAGAGTTATTTTGTGGATTTACACCCAAAATGATCCAGATGTGGTGATTGTAGTGGTCTCATTTCCTATGGAGTAAAGGAAGGGAGAAAAGTCATGCAGCACAACATTTGCCATTGTTAAAACCAAAATGAGGATCAGGATAGAGCAGGGAGAGCAACTTTGCAATGAAAAAGATCCCGATCCATATTTTGGGTTCACACCTCTCAAACAGCTTGTGGGAAAATAGTAACTGCAACAACAATAAACACAGGAGCAACAAAAATGTGGAATCCCAATGCCTGTGCCCACAGTGAGAATAAAAAATGCAAAGCCTGGGCCACCTCGCCTTTAATTTCCTAACTGCTGTTTTGTAAGGCTGTGTCATGCTTCTCAGTTCAAACACGCTTTGGCTCTTTATTATTCATGGGCCTTTTTCTCAGTCAGTGGTGTTGAATAATAAAACAGCCCAGGATCAAATGGGCCAATTCTCCACGCCTGACACCAACTGCTACTGTTCGCTGGGCTCTGCCAAGCGTTGCCTCTGATAATGAGTGGGATTTGGTTAAACAGTAAATTAATGAATAATGAAATATCCAGGTTGATCAGTTAGAGAGCACGCTTGCTTTGCCCCCGGCCAAGTGCTCGGGGCAGAAATTACTCTCAAACGGCACTTGCCTGTGTGCTGGGCTGGATAACTATTTTACAGCCTATTGCTTGACAGGATGTTGGGAAGGGGGCGAGGGGAAGGGGGGAAGTCGGGGAAGCAGAGCGGGGAGGGCAATCTCCTTATCACCCCGCACGGAGGGGAGAAGGGGCGGCTTTGGTGTTCTGCAGACACCCCTAGAAAGGGGAGAGGGTAGCAGGGTTGAAGAAGGTCGTGATGAAGCTGGGAAAAGGATCAGCTCCCTCTCAGGTCTTCCTCCCTCTTCTCCCGACTATTTTATTATTATATCGGTGATGGCATTGTTATTATTGTTGTTATTATTCCCTAGTCAGGATTACCTTGACTCTGGCTATCACTGGCCAAACTTCACCCCTTGCCCATCATTGTCAATTCTCGCCTTCCATCAGCCCTGTCCGAGCGTGTTTCGGAGCGGGGCCACCCCTTCTGGCAGGGCTTGGAGCCCAGACTGCAGGAAGAGCCTCCCGGAGCCGTGTGTCAGGTGTTTGGGGCAAATAAAAGAGCCTGTGAAAGGGTCTGCCTGCACGGGATGGGGCACAGAAACAGAGAGACGGGAAAAGCAAGTGCGGAAAGGAGAAAACAACCCTGAAGCCTCATTTTAATAACTCTGTACCCTTCATTTTCTGCATCGGGAGAAATAAGTAGCTGTGAAGTATTTCCCGCAGGTCAGTAACACAAGAACATGTATGTCCGCAAACACATAGACACGATTTTTACCGCTAGAGAAGGGGAAAAAGCTCCCATACCCGGAACTGTACCCCAGCCCAGGGTGTTCATTTGAGGTGCTGGTATTGCTCCACATCAGCGAGAGAACCGCTACAATTATCACCTTTTATCCAGAAGGGAAACTCTCTGTAACCAGCGCACCTATTTTTTTTTTTTTAATGGTTATTCTCTCCAAACTTTCCGAACAAGCCCGAACTTCCTAAGCCAGAGCAAGGAGGGTGAGGAAAAACTCTATATACATATTAAAAATAAAAGAAGGGAGTAGAAAACCCATCTCTTCCCAAAACGCGAATTTTCGGGTCGGGGCTCACTTTCGCTCGTCTCATGTCGCTCCTAAGTTAAAGTTTAGAGAAACCTGTGAAGCGTAAGGAGAAAGAGGTCCCTGCTCTGCCTCGGCCATCGCCCCCGTCCTCCCCCAGCTGCCGGGCGCAAGGAAAAGCCTCCAGGCGCCGGCTGCGGTGGCAAGGTCCCGGGAAAGCAGCATTGGAGGGGTTTAACGAGAGGCTCCTTCATTTTCTTAGTATTCATTCATCTGACGGAACGGCGTTGTGTGAGTGTAGGGATGCACAGGCGGCTCTGGGGCAGGTTAGAGCCGCTGTTTACTTTATTTCTGGGACAGAACCACCTCTAACGTTCACCGTCTCACCTTAATCAAAATCCGGAACTTTTCGTTATCAAGTATTCATTCCTTCCTTCTCTCCAATTTTAAATGCATTTTTTACTCAGACTATTTCCGTGAAAACCGTTTACCCAAAAAAATGTTTTCTAGCCCCATTCGCAGCTCTTCCACCACCACCCCCCACCCTCTTCCCATCATTACCGGTTATGATACTGTGATTTTCCATACGGAGATGGAAACAGGCTCTCTTTTTCCCAGCCAAAACAGGTTCCACTCTGCACGGGAATAAAGGGGAGTTTAGGGGTGACCGGGGCTGATCTCATCCCCGTCGTTGCTCACAGCTTTTTGGGGAAAACTGCAGCTTTTGGTTAAGTTACTGGGAGTTTCACAGGAGCAAAAAAACCTGCCAGGTGATGCTTTGTGCACGGACATAAACTATTGTTAATGCTGATTTCATGAGGCAAATGATCTTCCCTGACACTTTGACAGATTTTTAGAAGGAAAATAAATGCCCACGTGCATTTCATTCACACTGGTGTTTTAAACGAGTAAAACTATGGGTATAATTGCAACTGCAGAGAATGCTCGTAGTAAAGCTCGACACGCAGTGATCTATCACCTGGAAGGAACAAAAGGTTTTTGTTTTAAGGGAAATGTTCCTCTGGACCTGAGAAAAGCATCCTCCTCTCGTGCTATCAGGAGATGCAGAAGATTCCGCTGCGTGCTTAACAGGACTAATAATCACCGCCACAGCACTTCCCCACGCTGGGGAACCGTTCAGGTCCAGTGTTTGCTTTTGTATTAAAGACGCCCTGCAAATGTTAGATTTGGGTGGTTTGGGGGTTATTTTGGTTGTGGAATTTTTATGTACATTTGTTCCATTCGGGGCCGGAGGGAGTAAAAAGATTCTGAAAATTCGGATGAGAAATACATGCGCAAACACACACACACACACGCACACACACGCACACACGCACTTTTTTTTTTTCTTTTCTTTTTAATTTTAATGTTGTTTGGAAGAAGCTCGAAAGTAATTGCGGTCATTTCGTAATTGCATGAGATTCTGGGGTTTTTCTTCTTCACATTAAGCAGAGAGTATAGAGACACTCTTAACTCGTAAACCCCCGGAGATTTATCCCTCCGTGCCCCAGGAAGCGTTCACAGGCAGAGAGGGGATTTTGCTGGAAGGGTAATCGGGGCAGCCCTTCCTCCGCTGGGACACCGGGATGTGCGGGAAGCAGCAGAGCCCAGCCTGAGGGGAGAGCTCCGGGAGGGACCGGCCCCTTGCACCGGCTGGACTCTCCTGCAACGGTAAAATTCCGAAGGCAAAGACAAGGAGCATTTTTATTTTTCCCTTAACTCCTAAAAGCCAGTAGTGGAACAGATTCTGGAGCTACGCACGGTTGTGACACGAATTGTAACACAGTGTCCTGGTACAGCTGTGCACAGACACAGACACACTTCCAGCTACAGGGGAAAATATGTGTAGATGCCTGTTTACGAGACAGACAGAGAAAACGAAGGAATTCGGTGAATATATTGGTCCTGGGGATTATTTAAGACATTTGACTAGTTCCATCATAGGGACACCAGATGTTATTTATGAGGTCTCGTATAAATGTGGGCCATACCATGCAGGTGGGGAGGGAAAAGGCGGAAAAAAAGCCAAAGGAAGGAAAGAAAGGAGTTCACCTCAAAGGGATGAAAGACAAAACTGATGTTTATAACTATATAAATCACGCTGAAGTTTTGTAATGGAAACTAGAACTACCTGGAGTTTAAAGGAAGAGAATGGGGCAAGGCGGCGGAGGCGGAGGGAGGGAAGGTCCCTGCTGGTCATGGCTGGGAAAGCAGATGAGAACCCAGCGCCGTGGGGAGTGGGACAGAACCACCTCTAGGGTAAGGCTGGCCTTGCTGGGGTTACTGCAGCTACTCGCTGGTTTTATCCTTAGATGGAGAAGATGCGAGGAGGAAGACCAGGCCATAGGGAGGTAGGTAGGAAGAGAAAGAGAGGAAAAGAGAGAAAAAGAGAAAAAAAGAGAGAGAAAGAAAGGAAGAAAGAGAGAAAGAAAGAAAGAGAGAAAGAAAGAAAGAAAGAAGGAAAGAAAGAAAGAAAGAAAGAAAGAAAAAGAAAGAAAGAGAAAGAAAGAAAGAAAAAAAGAAAGAAAGAAAGAAGGAAGGAAAGAAAGAAAGAGAAAGAAAAGAAAAATACATCAATCTGATCTTGTCTTGTTGAAGATCGCTGGGGAAATGTAGTGGAGAAGAGATCAGCAGGAATATTCCTGCTTTCCTGACACCACGTTTCCAGAGCCCAATGTTCCAGTGTCCGAGCTGGCTGCACGGGGGGGGGAGCGGGAGGAGACCCCGGCCCGGGGGGAGGCAGGACACACCACTGCCACCCGAAGCAGCAGACTGCACTTTATTATAAACACATTCATAGATGTGCTTTGAATTTGCAACCTTGACGCTGTCGCCGGGAGCCTGGGAAACTCGGGGTGAGCCCTTCCTTGTCTCATCGGGTCCCGTTAAAAAGGGAGCCCTCGATTTCCACAAGCGGGTGCTTCTGCTGAGTTACAAGAGAGCTTTTGCCGGTGCATTTTATTTTGTTTTGGTTTGGTTTTTTGTTGTTTGTTTTGTCGCTTTTGTTTTTTTTTTGTTTTTTTTTAATGCCCTTTTTACATAACTGTTGCACAGTTCTTGAACAACAGAGAAACTTCCCGATCCCCCCCCTCTCCCTCCAAACAACCTCCCCCCAAACTCCGCTGGGAACGGCGAGGGCTGTTTTGGAAGGTTTCATGCAAAACATGTGCTCTACTAAACATAATACCATTGGCGCGATTAAAACAAAAGCAAACAAAACAAAATAAAAAAGCGTGGCATGCAGCCTAGCTTTGGGGAATCAGCTCCAGTGAGGCTGGTATTCCCAGCCCACCGGCGTCCTTACCCCCACACCTGCACACAGCTGGATCAGAGAGACTGAGGATGAGAGGTTTGGGGCTCCCCGCTCCCCGCCCTGCAAAGTCCCGGTAAAAATTAGGAAAGGGAAAGGGGGGGATTCCCTTTGCTCTTTCTCTCGCAGCTCCGCTGCTCCCCCACCTTGTTTTCCCCCTGCTCGGACCCCGGGCGCTGCTGCCCCCGTCCCCCCCATCCACCCACCCACTCGCCTCCTCCATCCCGGGCCCCACAAACTTGCTCCGGGCGTTTTTGCCATCACACCACGGAGAGAAAGTAGGTCACGGCTGAGTCCAAGCCTGGCTGAAGCCGAGGCAGCCGAGCCTCGAAAGCTTTCCCATAGAACACGCTTTGGGATCGTCGTTTGCAATGTTGTTTGGTTTTGGTTTTTTTATTATGATGAAGATGATGATTTATTTTGGACACCGTGGGCGATCAGCTGAGCCGGCTCCTGTAGTCCAAGCTGGAAGGAGAGGGAGAAGGGAGGTAGTTTGGGAGATGGAGGTGGGGATGGATTTACTTTTTGCTATTCCCCCATCCCCTCCGAGAGAAATATTAAGTTGCAAAAACCGATCCACCGCCTGTCAGGGCTCCTGCACCTCTCCGCCTGCCGTCTCCAACCACTGACCGCTCTCTCTAAAGCCCAACAGATCAACCCCAACCCAGACGAGCCTTCAAACCGGGTATTTAACTGAAATAGTTCACCGCAGTAAAAGCGAGGCTTTAAACCGGTTTTCCACCCTCAGGGCTCCGTTCGAGCACACGTGTGTGTTTGTTTTCAGGGTGACTGTGTGGAGGGTTAAATTGACAGTCCTTTCCAGGAAAAAAAGAAAAAAAAGAAAAAAGAAAAGAAAAACGGGGGGGAGGTGTTTTCTATAACACCAGTAAAAAACAATTAATTAAAGAATCCTGAGGCCCTGATATGCTCCCCCTCCTCCTTCCCACAACCGCAGGGTAAACCCCGAGTCACTCCGGAGTGGCTCCGGGTTCGCCCTGGGGATCCGGATCTCCTCTCAGCTCTGCGGCGATTACAAACCTAAATAAAGCCAATTTGGGAACGGAGGGGAAGGGAAGGGGGAGAGAGAAGTTCTCGTTTGAGTATTTCCTTTTGCTAATTGCTGGTGCTGCAAGTGTAGACCCAAAGGTAGAAAATAAACCCGCATTGTGAATACGAACATCACTCCCGATCTCTATATAAGAGTATATATAAATACACATCTATTTACACACAGCCAGGTATGCATAAGCGAAATGTACAGTAACAGTAACACAGCACTGGGAGGGAAAAAAAGTTTGCTGATGTTGCAGGCTTACATAAAATATTCTTTTAACGGCTCATACTTTAGAAAGAAAAATATTTACTCCGAATTCAGCTGGTTAAAGCAAAATGAAACAAAAGCTCACGTTAACATGACATGAGGTTTATTATAGGTCTGCTTAGAATGAAGAGGTAATAGTGGGAAAAAATATGGACACTTTTGAGTCAGACAGAAATAAAATACCAACATTTCTGAGAAGCAATATTTATTGTCTTTTTTTTTTTTTTTCATGTAGAGACATGTCCTGAATTTCCCCAAAGCCTAGATTGGGAAAATAAAGACTTCTTGGCATTATAAGTAAATCCGTCTGCAGAATCGAAGCAGCACCAACATTCAAAAAAACTGAAGAGAAAAGTACAACAAAACACAACAATCTCTTTTTTTTTTATTCTTATTATTTATGTAAATCAGGTCATCACTGGACAAGAAACCAATTTCTACCCATTACCATAACAGCTTGTCTATAAAGAACAGAAAAGATTCAGATAGGATACTATCTAGTCAAGCGGGATTTTTTTTTTTGTTGTATTTTTTCTTTCTTTTTTGTTAGTTTTTTTTTTATACTTTTCGTTTTTAAATTCCCCCACCCATTCACAGAGGTATAGAGTCACAGATAAATAACCCAAAAACTACTTGCTCGCCATATTTACACATTCCCGTTAAATTAAGCATAAATAAATATATACAAACTCAATACTGAATGCCTCTCCGCATTTCTTCTCAGGAAGAGTCAATAAACTGATATTTCTCACTGCATGGTCAGATTTTTCAAGAAGAGGAGGTGAAAGGGATCATTTGGGGCATAAAAGGAGAATTTTTTATTTTTTTTTTTTCTTTCATCTTTCCAGTTTCTCATTCTATTTTTCAGAGCTTTGCGATTGTTTGGGTCTTTTTTTTTTTCTTTTTTTTTTTGCCTTTATTTCTCGCTGGCACACAGTGTTTCATCTCTCTCGAAATGTTCAGGCGTTTGCCAGTGTGTTTGGGGATGTTTTGTTTTATTTTTTTCCCTTTGTATAAGAAAATATACTATTTGTAAAAAGCCTACGGTCTCTCTCACACAGGGAAGCCGGAGGGGAGGGGGAGGTTGTCTGGATCGATCTGGTAAATGCTCACGGCAGCTGAAACAAGCACCAAATTCTCCGAGAAATGTATTAAAACAGAGCCGGACAGGTCTGTGTGATAAAGCGGTCAGGAAGAGAGGAGCCGGGGAAGGGAATAAGCCCTTTGGGCACAGCTAAAGGTCTTAAAACCATCCTTCCCCCCCTCCCTCCCAGCCCCAAATGCAAATTTGGGGATTTGGGGAGAGATTGGTCTGGGATGCAAAGGGACTTTAAACAGCTTCTCACAGAGAATTTCTATTAGGTGGGACAAGACACGACCCGATCTTAAAGAAACCATCGGGTTGTAAAAGGATTCCCATAAAATTGGCTTCTTGTTTCCATCATATCTTGTGTGAATAACAACCAGGGAGGGAAAAAGTCAGGGAGCATACGAAAATAAAGATCTTTCCAATGGCAAATAAAGAATTGTCATTAAAAAAAAAAAAAAAAAGTGAGACTAAGAATGAAATAAAATTTACAGCAACCCACCTGTTTGGTTTGAAAACAAACTTTTCACGGTCTCTCCTCAAACTTTTCCCTTGAGTTACAAAGCAAAGCTGCCGTGTTAATCCTCCTGTTTATTGATTTATGATCCCAAGGAAACCAAATCTTTTAATAACTCAATTATCAGATAAACGTCTGAGGTGCCCCGCCAACACAAGTAGTTGGGCTGGGAAAGTGGAGGGGAGCAGGAAAATACCTTCCAAGGGAGGCTGAGTTTAGTTTCGGGGGGACCTCTGTACTCAGCACTGATAGGAGCCACCAAGAAATGGGTAATTCCCTCTGGGACCAACACTAGGCTAGGGGGAAGGACGGAGAGATGTGCTTCAGTCCTGTGTTTTCTGCCTGATTGCATTAAATCATGAACCTCATGAATTTTGTCTCCACACTTTGGGGAGCAAATGAGGGGAGGGCACCCCACTGAAATTAGTGGGAATTGGGCTTTATTTTGCCTGAGCAATGCACAGCCTGGCACTTGCAGTTTGTCTCCTCCAGGTAGAAGGCACGAGGGACAGACTGAAACTCTTCTCTCAATCTGCTCAAGGTTTAGGTCGTGGTCCCGGTGACCAGACTTGTGCCAGGGGGAGATTTCAGCAGCAGCAGGATCAGGCCCTCACTTGTGTGAGTAGGTCATTCCACAAGAAGTTCCAAGGGTTCCCTCTCCCCGTTAACTCACAGTGGTGGTGGGATACTGTCCTCTGCAGCTAAAAGGAGCATCCCCTACATTTCCCCAAAGACAAGGAAAGGCCATTCCCCACATGCCCCCAAAGCCTTCAGCGGGAAGCTCTGGGGTGTCAGGGAAGAGGTTCCCATGGCCCTGCTCTTGCAGCTGGGGAGGTGGAAGACTGAGATCTAATTTGGGGTCTCCCCACACCCCACTGAGCTGGGTGATGCTGGAGGGCGGGACCCACAGGCTCCTCACAAATCCTATTTGCAGGGGGAAACAAGGCAACATCCAACACTTGGTGCTCTGCTCCAATAAACAGGATATTCCCATCAGAATGAGAAGGGAACTGTACTTTCAGGCGGGGCCATTTGTTCCTCCCCAGATCCCCTCTTTCTCTTTCCTGTGCATCACAGCTGGGCCATGCCGTACACTGGAGCCTGGATTGTCCTTCCCCAGAGGCCTGATGAACTTTAGGGTGGTTGGCAAGGGGTAGCATTTGGAGGACTGGGGTTGCTTTTCAGTCTGGGGGTCCCCAGCCTGCTGGTGGGGGATCCATGACTTGACCACCACAACTCCTCTGGTGCCATCCACAGGGATGTGACAATCCCTGACACAACCAAAACCACTGGCAGGGACATGCCAGGGTCTAAGACTGCCTCCAACATATCCCAACAGCCCACAGAGAAGGCTGCCTGCCTCAGTTCCCCCATCTTCTCATAGGAGAGCCCCCTCAGCATTCTGCCCCAGAAGAACCAAAGGTACATGGGCAAGGAGCAGCTCGGGAGGGGTCAGTGCTCCTTGGGGCTGGATGATCCCTGGATTTCTATTGCCACATGTGCCCAAATCACAAGCAGAGAACAAGAGCTGAGACCTGGCTGCATGAAGATTTGAAAAGCAGAGCAGGCCCTCAGCTGTAACCATGTCTCAGAGAGCCAAGGGCACTAAGGGTGACAAGAGGATCATTTGCTCTTTTGTTTTGAGAACATTCCATTGAGGGATGTTGGGAGTATTGCAGAATTATTTCTCCCTCACTATCCATTTTGGAAGGTATCTCAAAATTAAAGCAAGGCTAAGGCTTCTCTCTCTCTCCTGTTTTGAGTTCAGGTGTGCCTGCTTGGGATGGTGGGACTGAGCCCTGCAGCTTTCACAGGGATCCTAGGGGGAGGCCTGACACCACTGGAATTTTGCCAGTGACTCTGGGAGATTTACCCACACCCAGTTCTGACATAAGCAAAAAGATGTGTTAGTGCAAGAGCCCTACCCCACTGAGAAACACATGCAATTACTTGACACGGCAGAATCCAAACAGAAATTCACATCCTTACACTTCAGCATTATTTTTACCAGAGAAGACAGAGAAATGTATGTTAAAAAAAAAAAAAAGAGAGAGGAAAGAAATAAGACTTCCCCTTCACCCCCACCACCCCAAATCATATGCATAAGACATCCTGTCAGACACCTAACCACCAAGAAAAACATTGGAGTTGAGAAGTTTTCCCCCCTCACCACACCGACTTGTTCTAAAGCAAGAGTCACAAGACTTTTTTTTTTTTAAAAAAAAAAAAAAAAGCTTTCTAAGAGAAGCAGATAACCTCAGACTGAGCTCAGAAATCAGGATATTCCCTGGCAAACCCTCCCCACTCCCATCACGAGGAGCCAGCTCACGTGGCAACTCTTTCCTCCCTGAAAACAAAACCCTACTGCCAAGCAAGTGCGGTAACATTCAACACAGCTCTTATTTTCTTTGCAACAGTACACCTCGATTTCCACTCATATTTTTATCTCGTTCAAATTATTCCCTTTGAGCTTCTTTAAAGAAGTGCACCTACAGAATTCGGTAACAACTGGCTTTGATTTGAAAAAGCAAAAAAAGCAAAAAAAAAAAAGTATCATAATATCAGAATTGTGGATTTTTTTTCTCTGTACCTGATATATTGTGTAGGGATCTCTAGTCCTCTTTGAAGAAGCTCATAAGCCAAGCGGGCAAAGCTTTAGGAAACAGAAGAAAATAAAATAGTGCATACTCCTGAGAAAGAATTACATACTCATATCACTCATTTTTTGTTGTTGTTAACAGTTCTTTAAAAATGGGGGAAGATCTCTCTCACACACACTAGTCAAGGAAATTAAGGACTGAAATATTGGCATAGTTAGGAATATAAAACTCCCTAGAGAAAAAGAGGATATCTCAGAAAATTAAGAAATCAGATAGCACTGACATTTTACCAGACCTTACTTCCAAAATTTTGCAACCCATTATAGACAAGGCATTTTACCATCAAAGACAAAATTACTAAATTACAAAGGTATGTTTGCATGCATTAATATGTGTGGCTACGCACACATATTTTATATATATATATATATATATATATACACATATATACATATATATACACACACA
>VZRR01002345.1:70865-93301 GCA_013398015.1 Oreocharis arfaki | reverse complement strand
GTGTTCCTGGCAAGAGACTCTGAACCACTGGTCTTGCGCCATTGTGCTCCTCTGATCTTAAATTATTGTCTTTCTTTTGTTATTATTATTTTTATTTTATTATTATTATTATTTTGTCCTACCTAATAGAATTCTTCCAAAGCCCAATCCAGTATTTTTAAAGCTAAAATTAAGACGGTTTTGTTTAAAAGATTATCTCTCTCTTTTCTCCTTTTATTTATTTAACTTTTTTTTCTTTTCCTTTCTTTCATTCTAATTTTTTTCCTCTCTCTCTCTCTCTCTCTTTCTCTCTCTCTCTCTCTCTCATTTTCTGTGTTTCTCTTCCTTGTCTCCAGTTTTACTACCTGGTCCTTCGCCAGATGTGTGCCTGTTAGCAGTGTTGTTGTTCAAGAACATCTTGTCCATGCCTTTGAGAGCTTCAGTCAGGTAGTTTTGGAGGGCCGTGAGGGCAGCGCAGATAGCGGGGGCCCCAAAGCCGTGAGTGATGAGGCTGAAGTGAGTCAAGCAGCTCTGAATGCCCGGTTCCAAAATAGGGGTGGGCCGGCTGTTTCCAATGGGCGTCCTGTCCTGGGCCAAGAGATCTGTAAATTCTTTACAAAGTTGCCTGCACGGAAGAGAGAAAGGCAAGGAGAGGGAGAGAGGGAGAGAAGAGCGGTTGTTAGGCTCATCCAGCAATTATCTGTGACAACAAAGACGCAGGTTCAGGCCAAAAGTGATCCCAAGACATGGGATGGGACGTTTTTGCCACCATCTTTTCCCCCAACAGTTCTTGGGGACCAGCCATGCTGAGCCAGCATCTCCCTGCTCAGAATGATGCTCTTCAGGGGATAACACCAGTTCTGGAGATTAAAATCTCTCCAGCAGTCACAAGGATGCTTCTGAAGCACTGTGAAAACTCAGCCCTGCTTGGTGGCTTCAGGAAGAAACCAGGATGAAAGGGAGATGTGCCCTGGATCTGCCTGGCACCCACCCTCCTGGAGGCCTGACCCCAGCTCAAAGCAGCTCCCACCAGTGCTGTCCCTAAAGGAAAGCGCAGCCATGCGCTGAGAGCTGCTGGGTGGCACCGGGACCTGGTGCAGGAAAGGGCCAAAACAGAGCTTCTCAGAGGCTGCTCAGGCTGGGCCACCTTATTGAGATAAATCAGGTGTTTGAGACTCCAGACTGGCTTATTCATGGCATGAGGAGCAAAGTGAGCACTTCCCACTTTATTCTGGGGGGTGACAACCCGATTAACACATCAGAGTTGACACCTGGCTCGTGGTTGTTTGCCTGCACCTTTGAAAAATCAGATTTGATTTTTCTGATGAATTCACACACAAGCACTTTCTTTTGAATTACTCTGGTCCAAAAGGCCTTCAAGTCAACAGGTGCCTGGGACACGTAGAAACCCTGGAGGCTGGTGAGGTTCCCACAGGAATAGTTTCTTTAAGGGTACCCAAAGGAATCAGTTTTTTAAGAAGGTGCCTACCCAGGGACTGGAGATAAAAAAGACCAGAATAAAAAAAAAAAAAAAATGGAAAAAAGGAAACCCTTAAAAAAAACATTCAGCTCTCATCCTCTGAAATTCTCTGAAATTCCCAGTGGGTTAAAGGTTTCAGAGGGTGGGGAAAGATAATGGTCTACTTCTATGTGTATTATCCATTAAGAAAGTGCAAGAGAGGAAACTTTGAATTTGGAGAACAAACAGTAATGAGTCCAACATTTTACATCTTCAAAGAGCAAAGCAGGGTCTGCGAGCAATTAAAGTTCTGGGACATTAATATCTTCTGACCCTGCGGAAAAGGGCAATCAAATTCCAATCACGTCTAAAAAACATCTGGACAAATTTGAGCAAATGATTTTTCAACTCTCCATATATTTCTTTAAATTACACTGTCATCAGAGGCAAGCCACGTCCCAGAGCATGAAATAAATGAGAGCTGTTTGGGCTGGGATTTTTCTTTCTTTTCTTATTGTTTTTTTCCCCTTTTTTTTTCCTGACAGATGAAGATGTGTGAACACTCAGCACCCACTGCCGAGTTCCCTAGCAAACCATGAAGCATCCAGTGAGTAACCTGGGAGGCACAGCCTGGTGTAAATCCTCACATACAGCACACCCACCGAGGAAGTCCCAAGGGGGAGAGATAGGTTGAGGGGCAAATCGAGAACCATTAGCAGTGCATGGTGGTGGGCTTTTTTTTTTCTTTTTTTTTTTCTTTTTTTTTTTCTTTTTTTTTTTCTTTTTTTAAATTTTTTTTTAATTAAATCGTATGGGAAAGACATTGCACTTTGGCAGCAGACAGACAGGTGTGTGTGAGCAGCAGGAGGGACAGACAGACACGCTGTGGAAGGAAAATATAGATTTTTTTTGTCCTCTTTCCATTAAAAAAAAAAAATTAACTGGGATTGGTTTGAAAGTGATGTACAATAGCTAGGGGAGCATCGCCTACAACCTCTATAGGGGCAGGGTCTGCTGGCAGGACCCCCACGGCAGAGGGATGCAGAGCTCCTTGGGGCAATTCGAGCATACTTCCTCCCCGCGGAGCTGTTGGAATTTAGAACCTGGAAATTCTGTCTGCCTTCCAAGAGGGCTCAGAGGAACAGTTTGAGGAGAGGGAGGATTTTCTCGGGGAAGGGCAGAAGGAGATGAGTTAACTTGGCACTCACTTTGTAGCAAGCAGCATGTTTTTCCTGGAGTGGAGGTCGCTGGGGTCCGTGTGCTGTCTGTTCAGGTACTCAGAAACAGCTTTGGCTGGGAACTCCGTTTCACAGATGTACCCAAAATCCCGAGCTAAATGAACGGCCTCACCTGGAGGGAACGAGACGGGGATTAACACCTCCGGGCACCGCCGGGCCCGGGCTGAGCTGGCTCCGACGCGCCGGGACACCGGGCGGAGCCCACCGCTCCCCTGGGAGACATCAGCTCCTCTGAGCCGTGTTTGGAAACCTGTTATCATCCCTTTCACCTCAGGGACAGGCTCCATAGCATCCCTTCCACCTCAGGGACAGGCTCCAGTGGTGTGTTTCCCCCCCACCAGCCCTATTTTGGGGACAGAAGTCTATGGGACAGATTTTGCGCTGGTGAGATTTGTCTTTGCTGCACTGCACTTGTGTCGGTCTGTACCCATCACACACACACACACACCGCACACACATAAAACTTAAAAAATAACTGGGCCAGAGGAAAATGCGGGGGGAAACTGGTCAAAGCCTGAAAGACTAAGGACTCAAACTTCTCCTAAGAGCAGAGAAACCATTCCTGTTTCAATACCTCAGATCATTGTCCAAAATTTTACAGATGTGGATATATTGCTAATATTAGTGTTGATTATTTGTGAGACGTTATATACACTTTTTATCCACACACAGAGCATTTACATAATTATCACAGTTATCACCACATCTGTAAAATTATGGAGATAACTGCATTTAGCCCGATGACAATTTAACAATCTGCATTTTTAACTGACCATCATGCAACAAGAACTCCTGTCTGCCCCGTGGAAAGACAAAACTAATGACAACTTTTCCTGTGAACAAAGTAATTATTATTCTAACTCTAATTCTAATTCACTTTTCCTGCCTGCTTGGTTTCAGGTTTCTTGCCTACAGAGGTTTGTGTCATCCAACTCCTACTGATGTACTTCATGCCACAAGAAGAAGACAGTAGCTGCAGAAAGGAGAAGAGGAGGGGGGAAAAACCCTTCAGACTCTAGAGGGATTCCACCAGATTATAGCTCAGCCCCTCTAGAATAAAGCGTTAAACCCTTTAAAGCATCGCCCGAGGGACGAGGGGGAAGATTTCCTACGCGCAGGTATGTCTAATAACTCCAGGACCACGTTATTTTTAACTATCGGGAGTTGCTTTCCAACGTCATCTCCTGCTTTCCAATGCTTCTCGCTAATCATCAAACCAATTAACGAAGGCAAGAGCACCCGGCAGAGCCTGGAGGGGGGGTTCCCGAGCCGGGCAGGGTCCTCCCAGGCAGCGTTCTGGCAACGCGGGCCGGGACCGACCGGAGCGTTCCAGTTCCTGGCGATACAAGAGCAGCTACGCTAAACTTGGCTGCTGGCAGGAAGAAAAAGAAAAAGAAAAAAAAAAAAAAGAAAAAAAAAAAGGAAGAAAAAAAAAGACGCAGATAAAACTCCATCAGGTGCAGCTTCTGCCAAAACGAGGGAGCTCTCTGGAGGCGAGCTATTGATTTGTAAGGGAATCAGGGGAGAGGGAGGGAATGTACACCTTCCTGCTCACTTGACACAGATTTTAGCATCACTACACAACCCCACTGGCTTTTGAACTTCACGCCAGCTTCGGGGAGGGGCTGGTGCTGCTGCGAACAGAGCGCACGGTGTTCCATACGCACCGCGGGAGAGAAGCTGCACTAACAGGGCGCTCGAGGGCACTTGTGCCCCCCGAAATGCTTCACACCTCCTATTGCGAGACCCTCTACTGTAACCGACACTGAGCTTTGCACTCTCGGCATCACCCACATGCAGGTACCAGGAGGAGCTCCCACCCCTCAGCCTCCGTCTTTTTGCGAGCCTTCCTTCAGCTGTGCAAGCGGCAAGGTCTTGTCGCTCACATAACTCAATCAAAAGAGTTGAAAAGTTAATATCCAGCACAAATATTTATGCTCGCTTAATACGCAGAAGAGATAAGTGGATTATTTATTCGCCTCTCGGTGTGTATGTGTAATGCAGATACATATAATTCATGATTGCGTCCGTACTATCCCAGTTAGGGTTTTTTTGGAGGAAATCCAACTTCTCTTAGCATAAACACGCACGTAACCCTAAACTTATTAGTGGCTCTAAATTTTCCTTGTCGATACAGTAACAACAAATCAAAGAGACGCGCTGGCCACCAAACTGACATTAGCTGACTTGAAATGACTTGAAACTTCAGTCTCCCCTCTGTCCTTCCTCAGGAGTAGCTGCTCTCTTTGTTCAGCTCCAGCCACCTTAAGGGAAATCGAGCTCTGCTACTCCTAAATTGCTCTGCTTCCATTAAAAAAAAAAAGTAATTTTGTATTATTTCTCCTCACTGAGCATCTCGTAGTGGCCATAAATCAGCTCGAGAGGAGCGAATTAGCGGGAGGATGAAGCAGACCTGGAGTCGGAGATCATAGGGTGGAAATTAATAGCCAAGGGGAATGGGACTGCCCTGCAGAATTACACATGCACACAAATGTACACACGTACACACACAGACACCCTCCCTCACTCTTGCCACCAAGTGGGATCAGTGATCCTCCAGCCAGTGACTTCATTTTTGGGAATGGGATCTTTAACCGTGCCGGTGTTCCTCCTAACCCGCCCGGATTTTCACCTCTGCAAGATCTTCCCACCTGATCCCGAAAGTTGGTTGGTTGTTTTTTTTCAGTTTTTTGGTGGGTTTTGGTTTTTTTTTTTTTTGTGGGGTGTTTTTTTTTTTTGGGGGTTTTTTTTTTTTTTGTGGGGTGTTTTTTTTTTTTGGGGGTTTTTTTTTTTTTTGTGGGGTGTTTTTTTTTTTTGGGGGTTTTTTTTTTTTTTGTTTGCGAATGTCAGACAGGAGCTCAGAGCAGGCAGGGGTGTGAAGGGAGTTGCAAGCCCCGGCTTACCTTCCACCAGGGAGGTGAGTAAAGTGACATTTGCGGCCTTACGCCTGCCGGCTGGTAAATTCAAACCGATTTTTTCTAGCCTTTCTCGCAAAGATCTCCCCCCGTTTTTCGATTTGGCTCTAGAATTGCAAAGAAATTAACATCGTGATTAACCCCGCAGTGTTCCTGGAAGAAACGTTTAGTCTGCGCAGTCAGCGGAGCCTGGGAGGGTTTTCAGTCGACGTTAAGGACTCTGGGGGTGTTGATTTCTGCTCGGGTTTGCTGAGATTTTCTTAATTTATCCCAGGGGCAGAAGTGGGGATGAACCCACTTTTCTCCCGATTTTATCCAGGGAAATCAAACAACGCCAAACAGCAATAATTAATGGAAAGGTTCTGATCTAGAGAGCAAATGGGGTCCTATTGTATGACACCAACTTGTACTGAGATGGAATAAAGGTGTGGGCAGGAAGGTAGAGGAAGATTAAACCCTCTGTTATTCCAGGAAAGAGCCAGAATGGGACGAGGGGATAAAAAAAAAAAATCTGAAAAGTTCGAAGGGAGTGTGTGTGCGCCTGTGGATAAATCGAAAAGGAGGGAAATATTCATTAAACCGTCTCGTGCGTGTGAGTGTGTTCCTGTGCGGGGAGGCGATGCTGAGAGGAAGAGCTCACCCGAGGCAGGGTGCGTTATAAAGAGGGAATGGATCGCCTGGGGGAAGATTGGAATATCTGTCGGAGGTTACTGATAAGGGCAATAAAAGGATGAGTGAGCTACACGTGGGAAATTCAGAGCTATTGTTCGAACGCCCATACATATGTAAACTCCCAGGGATGAAATCTTGCCACCTGCGAAGTCAGAAGAGCTTTGGCACCTAAGAGCAAAGTCTATCGCAACTCTCCTAATTCTTACTTTAAATTTGTTTAAGAATTAGCAGTTAAACTTAGAGAAAGGAACTCAGAAACTACAGAGCAGCCAGACTGGCTTCCCACTATTTTATATCGAAGTAAATAGGGCTGCATGGCAGAATTGCAAGAGAGCAGCTTTCTCTATTTCATCTGCTCTGAACCAAAATCTTGTTTAAAATTTAGATTCAAGATAGGAACTGAAGTCAGCAGCAGCCAATGATTATGGCTTGGGCCACCTCCGGAAATCTGCTGAAGTTCAATAATAATGTTTCTTTACCGTGGTAATTATATTTTCTACAGAGCATCTCTCAGATGTTGTCCCTGCTCCATTTGTAGTTGTACAGAAGGAGCAGGCAGGTTAGCATCTGCAAGTAAAAATCTCTGCTGCTCTCCCTGGCAGCTGAACAATGATTACAGACATTCACGTGGAACAGCAGCTATTTTAGGAGACCCTAATTCTCACGTGTACATTTGGGTGACTGACCGCATGTAGCAGAACTTTCCCCCTCCTCTCCAGACACGGAGCCAGAGCCCTTGACGTCATCACAGAATTTTGCGGTGACGAGGGGGGGACCCCAAACACCAATTTCATTTCAAAGCACTTAATAGCCAACGTATCCCAATTGCTGCTACAGGAGTTGCCAAGATATTTCCTCCTCTAAGATTAGCAACTTTTAAACATGATCTGAAGTTTATTCATTTTCAGTTTGTATGCATCTGTCCCTGTCTAAAAGTTCTGCTTTTTATTCCAGTCTACCTCACACACAGAAAATTAAATCTTGTACCCTCTCAGCCTGACAGGGTGAGCTGGCACCTCATACTGGTGCCTCATGGCTTCTCTCCTCTTGTGACTGGAGATAGAGCCTTAGCTCACCTTTCTGACAGACAAGACAATCCACAGTCCCTCAGGCACTGCCAAGAAGAAAAAGCCCTTTATCCCTGGTAGCCTTTCCAGCTAATGGCCTCAGAGCTTAAATTCTTGTTGCTCCTACATAAAAGCACAGTCTCTCACTTGTTATGATAGAGTTCCAACCGGACCTCAACGTTGTTCCTTGATCCCCACTTTCTTCAGTACCAACAGCGCCAACTATTTTGAGGTCTTCAGCAAAATCCACCAGGACATTAGTAGGTGATTTGCATAGATGTTAAGCAGCAAAGGCCGCAAGACCAGCTGTGAGTAATTCTTCTGGCAACTTTCTCTGTGTGAATCGCTGTTTCTGACTTTCGGAGCTACCTGTTGGTGGCTTTCTTTAGTCAGGTACTTGCCTACCTTACAGTTTGCCTATCAGATCCCTGCCAGTTTCTTGTGTGACACCACGTGTCATAATTGACATAATTGCCTGATCGTTATTGCCATATAGAGGAAGCCTCGTGGGTTTATCTAGGAAATCCCTAGAAACACATCAGGTCCTGAAATGCTTCCACTTCATCCTGAAACACGCCCATCGTGGCATTTTATTTTGTTTACTTTCTAAGAGAAAAGCGTGAGGAGGAGAAAAGATAGAAAGTGTGTGCATGTACAAGCGGAAAATCTTTCCATCTCAGTTCCTTCATTTGTGGCTAAACAAGGCCAAAGCTTTCTCTCCTCTCCATACGTTCATCTCAATATCTGAGCACAGCATATTTTCACCTCATCGCCAGCATTACACGCACAGGCTCTAACAATAGGACCAATGCATATTTGAAATCATCTATACTGCTGACCAAGGATTTCTGGTGCATGCATGGAGGCCCAGACACATCCTCACATTTGCCCCAGCCTCTTACCTTCTAAGTACTCCTCCTAGGAGGGACGCGTTCAGACACTCTGGAGGGGAAAGGCGTCTTTGAACTTCTCCCACAGTTACTTTATACTTTGAAGTTGAGCTAAGCAAGGACAAGCGGCCAGGTACAGAGCAAAACACCTCTCCGGTATTGACTGAAATTCCACCCAGGAAGCCATCTTTATTCATCATCAAAGAAGTAACAGATTTTGGAGGAACCGGAACTGGAGAAAGAAGAGGGGAGAAGGGGAGAGAGAAACCATCACGCCACGAAGGAGCACAGGATAACCACAGTCTCTCTGACATGCACAGAACAGCAAAATGAAAGGGAATTTTGAATCTCTGGCTACCTCCAGCAACCTAAAGGGTGCTGCTCCCCCAACCTCTAAGAAACTGCTCCATGAATGATGGATGGAGAGAAGGGTGGTACAGTACAGCCTCTATGCAGGGTTTGATCATTGGGAAATAAAATACATATTGGCAAGCACCTGGCAACTTTCGGGTTTGAGCCTGTGTCTCACCCAGAGCCCCCCGATGCCTTTTGTACAACGGACAGCGCCTTTCTGGAGGGGAAAAAAAGAGGAAAATTTACTTTTTTTTGGCTAATGTTTCCATTACTGCTAAGCTGAGCCAGGAATAAATTCACTACACAAAGGGAGTTGCTGTCTTAAATGAGCATCAAGGCTGGAGGATACAGCAATGAGAAGACAGCTCTGTTATTGCTTTGTGTTTTTATTAAGTCTGGTTTATGAAATAAAATGAGTCTTTTCCTTCAGAAAAATGAACACCAGGAAAAAATATCTGGTCTAACCATGGTGTTCTCCACTCTGATCATATTGTGCTGTCCATGAATCAGTAGGAACTCTCCTGCCCCTAAATAAAACTGATTTAGTTACTGAAACACGTATTTAAAAGTAGTTATAGGGAAGAGCAAAAAGAGAATGATGAAACTAAACAAAACCATGTTGTTCTCTCCAATATAAAACAAAGTATTTCTTTTCTCTGAGAAACCAGTGAGGTTATTTTAAGAGTAACCAAGGGGATTATAACGAACAAATTCCTATAATAGCAACCAGACACACTCAGAAATAAACAACAAAATTGGTTAAACTAAAACTGAGATCAATTCCCCTGTGACATGAATTTTGTTTACAAATGAACTTAAATAGCTCTCTCATAATTGTGTGTAACTGTTATGATTTACAGCAGGTGCTCTAATCAATCACCCAATCACTTTAATTTATAGGGAGCCTCGCTGCATTTTCCCAGTTGTTTCATTTCTGCAAGTAATTGATAACAAACCATACTTAAGGTATGTTTTATGCAGGAGTTAATAAGAGCTGACAGCTGCTACTGCTGCTTCCTCTCGGATCCGCGGCAACACGCGTTTCCTTATAGAAAATATACACTGAAATTGGGGCTTTTGCTGGTGGGAGAGCCCTGGCAGTCCAGCGGGCATGTTACAGAGGAGAAGACTAATTGATTACACACCCTCTTCGAGCAGATACTGCTCCACAATCTCCCGTTTCCACTCAATCAATTGCAAAACCAATTCGGCAAATAATAAGGTTCTATTCTGCACATATGCCAGCTATTTAGGTAGTTATAATACATGTCAGTTAAGTCATAAAAGCCCTGTTTATTTGCAACATATCTGGAGAATCAAACCATTAGGGTTGAGCGGATATTTAAGTCGTCTGGAGCTGCTAAACAATAAGATCGGGTATCCTAATATATTACCAAGTGCTAACTACTGGGCAATTGCCAATTTTATAACCTCAGTGCATGGAATAGACACAACCGTGTTTCACTGTTTTTATTACAGATCATTTCCTACTGCCAGACCAGACCCCCACAATAAAAGCTCTATAACAGCTAAAAACCAAAAGGCATGTCGATTTTAGATATACATATTGCTTCGTATGCCTTGTATATAGTCTCCAGTATAAACAAATTATTTTGAGTGGCTTGACTTCAGGGAATCGGAAAGTGAAATGGATTCCTATTTCTCTATTATTTTTAGTTAGGCACTTTATGCAGCTCATAAAGGCGGTTTCAAATAGTTTGAGAACGGCTCAGAAACAGTTATAAAAGAGTTAGAGGCCTTCTCCTGCTTTCGTTGCTATTATTAGGAATTTTTTTTGCCATTGATTCTATAGGAAAAGACTCGTTTGTATATCAGAGGCAGTTCCAGCAGACCAAAAAATTGTATTTATATTTTCCCCCTCATTATACATAAATATATCTCTCATTTCATGCACAATGATCTGTTTGAGTGAAGCATCAAGTAGAAAAAATAGAAATTAAAAAAGAAGAGAAAAAAAAAGTTTGATTAAAGCAGTGCCACCAGACAGATTTTCATGACTGGCATTTTTTCCTTGGGACAAACACACGGGCTCTGCAGTTCGAGTACACCTTTACCGTGGCTATATTTAGTGACCAGTTTATCAGGTCACTGTCCAGTGAACTGAGAAATTAAACAAGAGGCAGCAATTCCATGAACATCTGATCTTAGTCCAAACTCACTAAAGAGAGAAGGACGCGTGCAATGCTTAAATGTACCTCACTCTGCTCTCTTTGGCCTTTTGGAGCACTCATTACATTAGTTAACCTTTGAATTATGGATTTTCACGTGCTCGGTGGGTTTTTTTCCCCCCTTTTAAATTGCTTTTGGGAAGCAGGCTGGCTCCCTTCCCTGCTATGCTGAGAGCTCCTCAGCTTCTCTTCCTAGCAGTGTTTCCTTGAAAAGGACGGTATGAACAAACCCATCAGCTGGAGTCTGATAGCTCTGAACCCATCTGAGAGGCTTGCCAGGCGGTGTAAGCGTATCTATCGCAATTTCATAGCTTCAGAGAGATCTGTTCTATCTAGGCTCTATATCTTCTGTAAATTACCTAATGCTGCCTCAAAAAAGTGTTTGCCATGGAATGAATTATCTCTATCTATATCATATCTATATGTTTATCATGGCTGGAGCTTTTCAGATACAGCCCAGACATCAGCAGAGATAACAGAACGTGGAGCTTTGGTGGGTGAGGAGATCTCCACGTCCGTGCGTGCAGCTGCGTGTGTCAAATCCCTGCGTGTATGTAAATAAACCCGAATGCAGAGCATATTTTTAGCCGATATCAACTTCCCCAGCTGGTTAGGGACTGCCACAACTGCTGAAATTACACAGAATAACACACACGTCCCCACGCAGCGTCCCCTCCTCTCCTGCTTTCACTTTATCCCATTTAGTTCTTGTTATCCCCAGCAGAAACTGTTCGATTTTCTTTCACTCCCAAACTCTATTTGCTGCGTGTGTGTGAGCACTCACAAACACATCATTCCCCCTTTCAAAATCTCCACTCTCTCCCTTCTTTTATATCTTCCTTTATATTTCTTCATTTACCTCATTTGTCTCTCTTTTTTCCCCTCTCCTTTTCCACCCCTTTATCTCTTTTTCCTCCCCCTTTTTTTTCTTTTCTTTTTTTCCCTTCTCTCCTCCTGTGGTTACTTCCATCCTCTTTGTCATTTCCCCCCCTTCCATTTCTCTTCAGCTTATCAATAAACCGGGAGAGCAACAGTAGCCGCTTGATTTGTTAGTAATTATAAGCATACTGTTCCTGCAAACGGGATCTCTAGATGAGTGAGATCGCTTTAAAACGACAGCAGGAAATGGTGGGGAAATGGAGCATGGCGAAACTCAGCGTGAAGCTTTCAGTTCTTTACATGTTTACAATTTTCTGTGCATACATTAAGTCTTAGGCCTCTCTTTTTTTTTTTTTTTCTTTTTTTTTTTGGTGGTGGTTTTCTGTTGGGTTGCTCGGCCAAAAACGTGTGAAAATGCGCACGAATGTGAAAGGACAAGTGGAAATAGGGTGAAAAAAGCTGTTTTAACGACAGTAAAACTAAAGAAATAATAGATTTATGTCCTGCAAACAGCTTTTTCTTTTTTTTAATAAGGGTTTAAGCTATAGATATAATTGCAATAACCCAGCTGAATAATGGTAGTCGAACAGTCAGTCAAATAATCAATCAGAAGAATTATTTCTTGTATTTCTTACTAAGAAACGTTGTGGACAAATTAATTACTAATAACTATTAAACTACTTTCAATTTTTTTTTTTACTCTGCCTACTGGGCTTTAAATGAGTAAAGAGTTCTTTGTCCATGCTAACAACAGGACTTGGCTGTAGCTGCTGGTTTGGTCTGACTCTGTAGCCAAGTCTAAAATGTCCGGGACCAGCGTCTTAGGCACTGAAACTAAAGAGACCCGGATCTCATCTTAATTTTAAGGATCAAATACGAAAATTGCGTGTTCATCTCCCATTTCCTTCTGTCCCCCTCGTCCCCTCCTCTCCTCCCGCCCCTCTCCTCCACCGCAGTCCCCGTCCCCTGAAAGCCGGCACTAAATTTCAAAGTGGAATGTATTCCCTCGAAACTGCTTTGCATTTAATTAAAGGGGATCCTTAGGTTCAGTGGGTAATCCAAGACTAAGCACGAAACTGAGAGGCATTGAAGCAACATCTCTTGAGCCCCAGATCTGTCACCTGAAAAGCTGAGGCCAGTGTGGTTTTCAGTTAATCATTTATCAGCTGCTTCAAGGGGTGGGGAGGAAACTCGTGCTGGATTATTAACAACCAAAAACAGAAGGTTAAGACACCTTCTTCCATGTGTTTCCTTAAAATAGGAGGAACAACGGAGAGTGTTTGCAAGGCCACGAATTAAGGTCTTCAAGTTAAAATGGCCTTTCATGTTAAATCAGATATGAGTGTGCAGAGATCGTCAGAAACAGTTAAAAGTAAATAAATACATCAGAATAATTTTAAGGTCACTGACTGTGCCCCAGAGTCACAAAAAATTAACTTGGGACTTGGGCCATGTAAGGTTTTGCAGGAAGACAACTTATTTTGCCATAGAGAGTGCCAAGCAAATTTCAGATGAGCATTTGACAAGGGGACCCAATCTTTTATTCCTGACACATGGAAAACCTTCCCTTCATTTCAGCAAAAATCGAGGAAAAAGCCTCAAAATGTGCAGCCAGTAAACTCTGAAAGCTGAGTTAAATCTGATATTAATGCTCTTGGTGATTATTATCATCTTGATGATTTATCTGGCTCCCTCCCTCCCACTTCCACCACCCAAATCCTAATGGAAGTGGGAGTTTAAGATGATTTTTTAATGTCTCGTTGGATTTTTAGACTGTTAATGTACCGCATCCTTCTCATTATTAGTTTATTGATTGTTCATTGACCAGCCCCCTTCAAATCGTATTAACCACCCTCTGCCAGTTTAGATTAGGGGAGTTTAAAAAGCACCTTTCATTATTTCAGCGCCACCACCACCACGGTGGAGTTCAGGCTTGGTAGCTTAATGCTCGCTCTAATGGGGCAGCTAAGAGACAAGGGGCCACGGTCCCTGCCTATTGCATTAATAGCTCAAAGGGGGCTAATACAGAAAATTAGCCTTAAACGAGCTCTGGAGATCTCCAAATGAAAGAGCCATTTATCACGCTGGCTACCTTCACTCCACTCGTTTGCTCTCTCTACTGGGAACAACTCATTTCCTCTTAACTAAATTACTTCAGAAATGTCAAGTAAGCTCAGATAGCAAACATAACAAGAGCCTGGGTATGTGTAATCTGTTGTGTGGGATCGATACGTGAGATAAATCAATAGCCGTGTATGAATCTCTATATAATTTCCCTAATATTTTGGCAAACCTTTTGCATAGAGAGATAATTCCCTCTGCAGGCCTCAAAGGCCATAAAGGAACAGGCACAGCCTGGGTGATATAATTAAGTTTAGGCTTCAAGTCCCCATCATACTTTTCCCACTACTTTGCAATTAAAGCATTTGAGGCACTGAACTAGGATTGGGTGAAGCAGACCCCCTGTGACCCTCGTCTGCCAAATACGTAACCCAGGAGTGCTCCACTGCACAAAAATCAGCCAATACCTGTGTGTGTGTCTGTCTATCTACCTGTGCCATCTGCCTGCAAGAACGACTTGCAGAGTTTAAATAACTTGTTCTTGTTTCAAAGTACATCCTCACAGCTACAAACTGCAGGGAACAAAGCGAAATTGATACTGAACGCTCTCTGCATTGCTCCTTCCCTCGTCCTGATTAAATATTGACTGCCACAAATGTGACCTGCTATTCATTACCCATTTCTTTTCCTCTGCACCCGGGAAACTCACTGTGAAAAATAAAAAATACAATATTCCTTTGTGCTAGAAAGTTTCTTAGAGCTCAGCATTACTTCTAAGGAACAAAATGCTGCTACAGTGACTTTTTAACTGTTGCAAATGCATCTGAGGCTCTTTTTTAGTAACCTTATTTCCAAACAGCATGTGTCTCCTGTTCATCATGTGTAAACTCAGAGTATCTCTTCTTGTGGCTGCAAATAGGCACAAGTAATCCCACCTAGATGGGACTGGGTCTCTTTAGGCAGCAGCTGCTCCATCTGGGGCCGTTTCAATGCCCACACACACAAAGCGCACCTAAATATATGCCTAATAGATGTAAAAACCTATACCTAACATGTAATAATTACTGGCATTCACATTCTAGTGCTACTCGCTGCCTAACTGCACCACCCAGCACGCACACGGAATGTCTCTGCTGTCCTCATCAGCTGAAGGAGGGAGAGGCACAGGCGTGAATGTGTGTTAAAAGAAAAAAAAAAAAAAAAGACTCTTTTGGGTTGTGTATTCTGCGAAAGACCAGCACGGAACAACCTTAGAAAGGAGTCTCTCGACCACAAATCAAGTACCAATTAATCAAATACACCCAAGTGGGAGTGTATGAGGTGTGAAGTGGGGGTGGGGAAGGGGGAGGAGAGTGAGGGAAAAAAAAAAAAAAAAAAAAAAAAAGGTAAAATTACAACCAGAAGCCATCAGGTTACAGACCCTGAGTAGAAACCCCTCTAAACATTCAAACTAAACCAAAACAGCAGAAACAAACAACCTTTTTTTTTTTCTCTTTTTAAAGTTAAGTAACTTTCTGTTTCTTAAAAAAACCCCAAAACCCTTCGACCTTTCAACCGATAGTCATAAATGGTGCTGTCAAATGGTCTTCAAGTTTTCATTTGTCCTCGCTCAAATAACCAGACCTCTGTCGTGTGTGTGAAAAAGAGACCGTACACGGAGACTCAAATTTAAAAAAAAAAACCAAACCAAACAACCAACAACAAAACAAACAACAAATACACGGCAGGACCTCATGCTGCCTTCAACACATTTTAGATAAACACCCTCCCTGTTATTTTGCTTTACATCCTAGAAGATCGTCGCTGTTAAACTATTTGTGCGCATTTGACAAATAACAAGGTCCTGGAGATAAGTGCCGTTGATAGTAAGCATAAGGGACAGCGTTTTTAAGCCTCATCTCTGGTACTTAAAATTGAATCTAAGAATAGAAACTCCTTAGATAATTAAAGATAGCTTTCCCTCCATTTGCAGCGTGTGATCTGTTTAATGTCTATCAGCATAACACAACACTAATCGCCAAGCATCTTCGAGTGACTGTCAGAGAAATGTAAAAAAATTAAGCAGCTGCAATACGCCCAAAATGAGTTATTGTAATTACATTTAATTAGTTTAATTAGTTAATTATTTTGCTTACAGCTGTACAAGAGACTGCAAACATTTGTTAATATCACATTCGCTTTAACAGTATGGGGTGATTCTGCAGTTACACTAAATCATGGGCGCATATGTAGAAAGATGTAAAAAATGGGCATGGGGAAGGGGGGAATCTTGGGGGAAGGGGGGAATCTTGGAGGGAGAGGGGAAGGGGGCTGAGGCTGCCTTTCCATGGGCATCTCCTTCTCTCCTCTCCACGTTTGATTCGCCTGGGAAATGCATTTACACCCCAAAGGGAATCAACCCCTTCCCCAACGAAAAGCCAAGGGGTCCCCATCGAAGAATACCGGGGGAAGGGGGGAGGGAAGGGGGGCTGTGGAAACTGCGCTGGAGCACGGGGTGCCCCATTAGAGAGCATTTGTGTAATTAAACCCTTTGAAGGGCGGGGGAGGCGGGGATGTAAACTTTTCCTTTTGCATGTCTTATCCCTTCTCTCTATCTGCTGATCCAATCAGCTATTCATCTTGCTGCCGTGGGTGCCTGCTTCCCGGAGAAATTCATTGCCCCAAAGTCAAAATATATCATGAAGATATCGCTACACAGTAAAAGTTTGTCTAGCTTGTTGGAATAATCCATACCTTTTTTAATGACAGACTGGTCCAATAAGTTCATACCGCTGTTATTGGCATCTTCAACTGACTGTGGATATAAAAACATCACTATTCAAATTGACTGGATATTAAAGAATCGCGCACATAAATCATGTCATTCCAAACTGGAGTCGCTGTTATTTCCATTTATATTAATTCACTAGGGGAGGAGGGATTTTTTATTGTTGTTATTATTACTATTATTATTATTGTTGTTATTATTATTTCCCCAAATCGACAAGGAAATGAAATTCTTACAAATTATGCAGTCTTCTAGTAAAACAAAAGGAGGTGTGGAGCATATGGGGTGCAATCCTGGTTTTGTTATCTTATAAAACATAGATATCACATAGACTTCTTTGCATTCCATAAAGCTTTATATTTCTTCCTTTGAAAATGTGGCAATTTGGCAACATCTGCAAGATCTATTGCATGGCATAAACGAACACGATTAAGGACAACTTCAATGCTCCCTCCCCTTTCCTCCCCCTCCTCCTTTTCCTTTTTTGTTTTTTTTTGTTTGTTTGTTTGTTTGTTTAACCCTGCTACATCTTAATAATTCAAGGGCCATTTACTTTTTATATATCATAGTTTACATTATGGACTTTTAATTAAAGCCTGAGCCTTTCGGAGCGCAGTGCTACGCCCACATCATATAGGGGATGAGCAGAAAGAGATTTACAGCTCCCGAGGTTGCTTCCATGTCCTGAATTAGTGGGGACGGGGAGAGAGGAGCGGGGATGCACATTATCAAAAGTATGAACCATCAAATTGATTGCCTAGGAAAAAAAGTCTCCCGATTTCAAAGCCTTGTTTACCCCCTTTCCCCCCCTCTCTTTTCAGCCCGCTGAGGAGCACACCTGTTATTATGGCATTAACTTCTTTAGCAGGGAAGAGAACAAAGACGGGCACAGAGGACGCAGCAAATGTTACGTTTCATTTCTCAAAACGAAAGTGGCATATACAAAAAAACCCCAAACAAACCAAAATTACTGCTGAATCTGCGTTCGGCACAGTAAAATCATCTCCGAAAGAGAAGAGGTGTCATAAGAACAATTTATTGCAGAATTCCGACAGGTTCCGTTTTAGGGTAAATTCTGGGGGAAAGGGGGAACTGTGGGTTTCTTGGCTTTATTATTTTATTTCCCCCCTTACTGTTACTAAAGGGTTGGGGTTTATCAGTGTTATTGCATATCTGGGGAGTTGTCATGTTTTCCCTTGATAAACAAAACACCTTTACAGCAAAGCAGTCATTTACTTCACCATTATTTTAACTTTATCTTTGCTGCGCCAAGAGGCCGAGCTTATCCGGATCCGGCCCTCATCTCCGTCTCTGTGCTCAGCGGAGACATTCCAGATGGAATGCGATTTAGGAGAAAATTACATCTCCCCAAAATGTGATGGAACGATATTTTCTATGAGATCTTTCCTTTCATTTTCCTTGAATCCACCCTCAGACGAACGCACACACAGAGCGGTGCCTTATGTGCTGTGTTTGGGCATGGCTATGTCTCTCCCTCATAATCAATAGGCTACATACCTAAAGGGCACAAAATAAAATTACAAAGTCTTCCCTCCTTTCCCTGAGCAGCTCTCAACGAGGGATGATGAGCAAATCCTGCAGCCTGCTGGAGTGCAGCGTGGCGCACCTCGATGGCACAGAATCGGAGGTAAACGCGAAACATCACCTTCTCTTTTATTTTTTTTTTCCGTCTTTCCTCCTTACCTCACCTTATCTCTGGAGTCGACGGCTGCGCACGCCCTTTATGCGTGTGCGTGCACTCCGCTCGCTCCATCAGCAACGTGGGTTAGTTGTTGTAGTTAATGAGAAGACTCCTGTCTGATTTTCTATCTAATTACGCCCTCCTGCTGGGTTTTTGTACAGGATATTCGCTCAGCATGCTGGCAGTTAATAGTCACAGAGAGGATCGTAAAGATTTAATTAGGACTGCATGCGGAAACGTGGAAAAACAACTCAGACTTTTAATTACTAGACTTCTTTAGTTAAAAGTGATACCAGGGGTTACTTTATAAGAGACTTGGGTGTTTTGGTGCAACTTAACTTTCCGTGTCTCTAGCTAGCGCGTAGTAGCAGTGTGAGTGAGGAGGAGGAGCAGGAAGAGCGGAGGTGTGTGTGCAGGGAGGGGAAAGGTGGTGAGTTTCCAAATATACTTAGAAAATCTGGAGAGGAAGATTCCCCTCCCTTCCCTCCTCCAATAATCTGACGAAGCATGAAGCTTCCTAAGTAATATCTGTAACTACCTTATTCAACTCCTATGGATACATCTTAGTGAAAACCTTAAAAATTGAGCTCTTTGTTTTCCGTCAAAGAGTCTAAAGAATCTGGATTTCCCCCCTCCGTTTTTCCTTCATCGAATCTTTTCTTACTATAACCCTACTTTTACCCAGCCGGTGGAGGAAAAAATATCTGGGGTTGCAATGGTGGATTTTTTTTCAGAGTCTCTATTAGATGATGCAAATTTTTGTTCAATAAGTAGGTCTTGTCTTCTCTGTTCCCTGTCTGAACAGGTTGTAAATCTCAGATTGAAAATTCCTCTCGAGAGGGGCAGCGATAGCAGTACAGTGTGTCCTGTTTACAATAACAGAGCGCTATCGTGTTACAATCACTTAATTCCAGCCCTGGACAATGGCTCACACATGGACTGGATTTGGTGTTTATAAAATAACCACTGTTTCTTTCTGTCACGCACTCTCTGCCTCCTTCTCCTCAGCCCAGCCCATTCTCATGGCACATATTTGATCAGACATGCACATGCTAAAGCAAAGAGAAACATCTTTATCCAACTGCATATCTCGATACACGTTCTACTTTTTGGACTACTAAAGAAAAGAAAAAAAACCCCAGTATCTGAAACCCTTCCTGGAAATTATACCTAGTGATGGTGGATAATGGGTATCCATCGCCTAAATAAAAATCCCTGTAGCTAGAAAAGGCTCCTCGAATCTAGAATAAATCCATATTAAATATCAAGATGGAAAACTGCCCGACTTCATCTGTCACTAGTGGGGGGACGAGAATAGAAAATGCTGAGCGGCCGCAGCGAGTTCTGGGCTGCTTTCCCTCCTGCCTGTGTTAACTTGCAGTTGGACACCTCTTCCTTCACGTGTTTCTCCTTGGGATACCCTCCTCTCCCTCCTCCCCTCCTCCCCCAACCTAGGAACAAACTTTCAGAAATAAAGGACCTGTTTAATTTCCTGCTGTCTCAGCACCCCAGACGAAGAGCCCCAGCCCTGTTGATCCACAGCCTCGTCTGCCCCATCCTGTCCCTATCCCACCGCAGCCACCCTGGCCCGGCCAGCCCGGGCGAGCAGGTCGCGGGTGGCCACGGGTGGCCCCGCTGCTCTCGGAGCATCGGGGGGAGGCACTTTCGCGAGTGCAGTGCCCTTCCCTCAAGAAAGGATGTTTTATTGGGAAACGGATGGAAAGCTGCTTTATTTGAGCTCCTTCTTTCCTATTATTTCCTCTCTTCCTTTCCTTCTTTATGTCTTACTCTCTTTCATTCCCTATCTTTCCCCCTCCTTTCCCTCTCTTCTCTATCTTTTCTTCGTTTTCTCTCTCCTTTCGTCCTTTCTGCATTTTATGTTTTTCTTATCTCTTTCTTATCTCTTTCCTTTCCCTTCTCTCTCCTCTGTTTTACTCTTTCTCACAAAAGCACAATAATTACCAGCTTTTCTTTAGGGAAAGTGTGAATATCCAAGCACAAACAGTACTTAACGCCTATCGGCTGCAGGGAGAAAGGAGGAGAGCGATCTCCTTTCTGCATTCACAGAGGTAAAACTCGCCTTGACTTGCAAACCACTTTGCCTGAGCCAGGAATGCGAGACGAGACCTGCGCATCGCGCCCGTGGCGGTCAGGGGCTGCCCCCAGGTCTCAAAGCCACCTTGGAAACCCGCAGAAACCAGCCACCCGACGGTCACTGAGCTCGGAGGCAGGAGCAAATCCAATCAGCAAAACCTTTCTATTTCTAAAACACTTCGCCCCAGCAAAGCTGGGGGATTTTCCCGTGCAGCCCTAAGACAAGCCTCCAGCCAAAGCAATGCATCCCCTCCGCTTCCCTGCCGCTGATTCCTCTCATGTTCACCAGCATCATTTTTCACGACTATTTTTTATCTTCCCAGCTCCTCTTTTCTCCTTTTTCCCTTTCTGTAACTTTGAAGTCGTTATTTCATCCAGTGGTCCATATCTTTATTTAGCCCAAGACTAAATACATATACAGATACGATATATGACGAAGAAATTTTGGGGAAAAAAAAAAAGAAAGATAAAAACTCATTGAGAGGAACCCACAAAATCCCGATTAGGAAAGCTTAAGGCAGGACTTGGACCCTGGAGGCTCCAGCCCCCGGCTCGGGGGTGCCCACGGGCTGGCCATGCTCTGCTCCAGCAAGGTGCAAACCACCCCAGCACCGAAGCTGTTAAGGGTCCTTCTGTTTTTAGGAAATAACACGTGATGATGAGTTTCGCGTGGGATGGAAGAAAGCTGGGAAATACTGTGCTTTGAGCCCGGCAAAACTCCTTTGTTATCCAAAAGAGGGAATGAAACTATTTCAAATCAGTGCTACCCTACCNGAGGGGAGTGGAAGCTGAGATTGCATGGGAAATAACTGGAATTCGAAAAGCCAAGCTTGAACTCTGCCAGCTTTTGAAACACGTGGAATATTTAGAGCAGCATGTCTGCCTTCCCCCTGCCCTTTGCTGCTTTGCCGTGAAGGGGAGGGTTTATAAAGCAGAGCCTGAGCATGACAGCAAGCAAATAAATTCTCTTATTAAAAAAAAAGAAAAAAATAGAAAAATAGAGGGTGAGGGAGGGGAAGCACTACAGTTACAAAGCCAGTGTGGAAAAGAATGGCAACTCACAGCAATATTGCTGGAAATCAATCCCTCAGCGATCATTCCTAGCACAGGGACGGGGGCTCCAGCTGCATTGCCCAGGAGAAAGAAACGCGGTGCCTTACCTGGACCTCCTCCATCCCTGGGTGTCCGATGCCGTGCAGAGAAAGGCTGTCCCCCATGCCGGAGTCAAGGCCATGGTGAGCTGAGTGCAGGAGGACATCTGGCCTCCTTACTGAGTGGTAGTCCCGCCTGGGGTCCAGTCCCGAGAGCTGGGGCAGGGCGGCCCGAGGCTGTGGCAGCAGTGACCCGGTTTCTGATCCCACCTCTTGCCTCTGCCTCTGTCCCCAGGGGTGCTGCTGGGGCTGATGCAAGGGGTTTAGGGAGTAGGGGTCATTGACATGGGAGTAAGGGTCCTGGCTTTGGTGGTAAGGAAGAGGCTGGTAGGGGGGTGGGAAATAAGGCGGCTGGAAATCCGAGGATGGGGTGTGAGAGAGCGGAGGAGCGCTGGAGTAGGGTCCCTGCGAGACGGATCCCAGCTGGGACAGCCTGGAACTGTGGCTGGGCACTCCATCATGCCGGTCCTACAAGCGGAATGACATACAAACAACAACAAAAAAAGAGGACCTTTAAAAAAAATAATAAAAGGATCACAAACCCACCCCGAAGTAAAATAAAATAAAATAAAATGTAAACAGTTGGAAAGTGGGATTCAGATGTGCCCCCTTCCCCCATCAATTATTTGAAATGTTCCAGTGTTTAGCACCCACATCGTGTCTATTCCCAGAAACTATCAAGAAGGGGGAAGGGGGCGGGGGGTGTGAGGGAGAATTGCTAAATGTCATAATTAAAAACGTAGGACCAGTGCTCCAAATACATGCACGATCTGCAATTTCAGACCAGGAATACAATTCCCCATCCACAGCCCCCTCAAATCAAACCAGAGGTAAAAAATTAATAAATTAAGAGCACCAACCCACCCTTCTATGCAGACAACCCACCCCTTCTCTTGCCTAAAGTTTCCCAACATCTGTTTGTTCCCTCTGCTGAAGTCCTGTAACTCAAAATCACCAACCCATTTTCGCGTGGAAAAGCCCAAAAAGAAAGTTGCACTTCTCGGAAGACTCCGAGGTGA
>VZRR01002345.1:5000-57389 GCA_013398015.1 Oreocharis arfaki | reverse complement strand
CTTCCCTTCCCTTCCCTTCCCTTCCCTATAAAGAAATATCTGACAAGGAACATTTCTGGCTACCCAATTTTCCCATTCCTCAGAAGTTCACTGGATCCTGACTCGGTTTTGGCTCATATCAGAAATTTCAAGCAGCTTCCAGGCATAGTTTGGGGGTCAGGAAAGGCCAGACCCTATTCCCAGGAGTCTGAATCGATGTACCCACCTTGATTTAGAGTCCCTTCAGCCACCTAAAGTTTAGTAACATGGATATAAAGTATTCTGTGCTAGTTAAGTCAAGGCAAGTAATTCAGATATAGCCTAAAAAATTAGGCACAAACTTGTTTGATTTAGGTTAACTGCATCCTCACTGCTTTCCATGCAATATTCATTCTAGTGATAGAACACAACATTAATATTAATATAAACATGCAATTTAGAGTTGTAATCCTAAGGTAATTGTATATCATTCCTTTCGTATTATAAATGCAGATGCACAATAAAAGTCAACGTTTCCTGCCTAACAGGCATAAGAATGAGCAAGTGTAAATGAATAATTTTTAACAGTTCTGAGATTAAACATTTTGTTCTCCACTATCAAAATGAGAAATTTGAAAATTCAAATTTTAGCTTTTCTCCCACTCCTACTTTTGAAATGAGCACCTAATGATTTTATTTGGCTACCAGAAGAGAGCCTACAATGCAAAAAATACGAAAATGTGGACTTTGATAAACAGGTTTGCTTACGGACTTTCAGAATACTTTCCTAAATATGTAATGACAGTGGTCCTTAAAAAAATGGCTCTCTGAATTGCTGCTCCATTTTGACGATGCTGGTCTTTGTTATTAAGGTTCATCATGGTCAATTTTTTCTCTGACAAGGTAATCACAAGTTTTTTCATGGCCCAATCTTTTTCCAGGGGCTTTAAACTGAGTTTTCTCACATGCTGGAATCACAAGAGCAGTGTCAGAGTTCCCTGAATGACCAATCTTGTTTCAGTCTTTTTTTCGGTGTTTTTTAAAGCCTCTCTTGTAACTAGAGTTGCTTCTAAGTTAATGATGAATCTGTAAAACCTCAGTGAAAACATAAACCAGAAATACTCTTTAAAGCATGTGGGGTACAAATGAAGGGACCTCAATCAGTGTAGTGGAGAGGGGATCTGGAATTTAAGAAAATGCTTCCCTTTCCCAGCCTTACTTGGATTGCTCCCATGCTCATAACCTTGTCCATACCAGTTTCTTTACTGAAGCTCCATTTTGACTTACCTACTTCCTTGTTAATCATTGTTTATAGAGTCACAGAATCCCAGAATTATTTGAGTCAGGAGGGACTTTAAAATCCATCTCATTCCAACCCCCTGCCATAGCCAGGGACACCTTCCATCAGACCAGGTTGCTCCAAGCCCTGTACAGCCTGGCCTTGAACACAACTAATCAAGAAGGACTTGATCACATTCCAGAGATAGAAACATCAGGAAAATGCCTGGCTGACAAAAAATGAAAGGGATCAACGTTGTAGCAGCAAGAACAACATTCAGGAAAGTTCCCTATCATGTCAAAATTCCTTATGCCGTGTAGGATCTCTTGTGCAAATGCACGGTGCTGCTGTTTGGCCAGCCTCTCTCATTCTCTAGGGGTTTCCATTTGTGCATCCTCTGAATATGGAATTAGTTTAATGTAAAGCAGCAAATCTTTTTTGTGGAAGTCATGAAAATAGCTACAAGGTAGACCAGGAACTGTGGGACGATCACAGCTTTGTGGAAACAAAAGCTGCAATTGCTCAGTCAATGTAACTCATGCAGAACACGGGCCAGAAAATCTGCATGGAACAACTGTTGGATGAGCCACACTGTTCCTGCAGAAGCACTAATAATAACACTGTCTTGGTTTTATTTCTAAGACCATAGACATAAAATCTTTGCCTAACTTGATAAATTGTTCCGTTCTTAATCACCACATCTGAAAAAGATATAAATCTGTTTTCCATGCAGGATTTTATTGAAGCTGAATTCTTGACCAGTAAAATCTTTTGATTGAGTGTACCTGTTAACTCTTGCAGTTCCCTGTATCACTGCTGGTAAGACAAATAATTTAAGCTTGTTCTGTCTTTCATTATGTGATAGATTATCTTATACATCACAGAATCACTGAATGGTTGAAGTTGGAAGGGACCTCTGGCAGTCATCTGGTCCATCCCCCCTGTTCAGGCAGGGCCACCCAGCCCTGGTGCCTAGGACCATGTCTAGATGACTTCTAGTAGCTCCAGGGAGGGAAGTTCACAACCTTCGTGGGCAACCTGTGCCAGTGCTTGGCCACCTTAACAGTAAAAAAAGTGTTTCCCGCTGTTCAGAGGAGCCTCCTGTGTATCAGTGGGTGCACTTGACCTCTGGTGCTTTCACTGGTCACCACTGGCAGGAGCTGGCTCTGTTCTCTTTGCATCCTCCCTTCAGGCATTTGGATACATGCATAAAATCCCCCTTGAGCCTTCTCTTCTCAAGGCTAAACTGTCACAGCTTTCTCACCCTTTCCTCATGTGAGATGCTGCAGAATCTTAATCATCTCAGGGGTCCTTTGTTGGTCTCTCTGCAGTCCGTCTGTGTCCCTCTGGCACTGAGAAGTCTTGAACTGGACAGGGGTGTGAGCTCACCAGTGCCGAGTAGAGGAGAGTGATTGTTGCAGTGCTAGGTGTTGCTTAGCTGCTGCAGCTTTCCCTGGGAGCGCAGCGGGGGCTTCTTGGGACAAGGCAGGGATTCTCTGCCCTCCTGCAGTCCATCTCGGACTCCCCGCACCGCTGCTCCAGCTGCCAGCCTGCAACTGCAGTGATGGCAAAGGAGGTGAGAAGGCTCTCCTCATGGCACTGCAAAGGTCTTTATTCCATGCTGCCTCCCCAAAGCCTGAGGCCAGCACACGGGCTGGCCCCCAAAGGCAGAGGAGAGGAGCTGTTGGCAGGCTGCTCTCAGGGGCAGAGAGAGGGAGAGAGAGAGTCACATGCCCTGGAGCCTCAGTTTACCCGGGTACCAGGGGGGCGGGGAGAGCACATGGGCAAATGGTTTCAGGGCACAGGGGTGGTACATGGGCGGTGTTGGGATACAGGAACCAATAGGGAGAACTCGAGGAGTGGCCAGGACTAGGGGCAGGGGAAGGAGGGAGATCCCATGGAGAGGGCAGGAAATGATCAGGAAGAGGGGGTATAGTGCCACAAGTGATGCCCTCCCCGCTGCTCCCAACACCCCCAGTGCAGCCCAGGACACCACTTTACCCCCTCTGTGTGAAGGACGCATTGCTGGCTCACAACCAACTGTAAGCTCACACTGCTGTGTCCACCAGGAGCCCAGGTATTTTCTGTAAAGATTCAGGCAATATTTTGGTGACACCAGGGATGCCACGTCACTTTATTCACTTCACCAACAGCTTTATGAAAGGGATGTATCAGAAATAAGCTTCATATTCCATGTGCTGTTGCTTCATAGCTGTGACAGGTGCAACATGACCTTTATGAATAAGTACATTATATCCTTTTTCAGTCAGACACAAGGCACTCTTGGCCTTCTGCCCTCAAGTTCAAGCTTATGCTCGGTGGATCATCCCCTACAACCAAAAATTCCCTTTCAGAGCTGCTGCCTTCCAGAGCAGACTTCACCATCTCATAGAGAAAAAATAATTATTTTCTTCTTACAGATACAAATTCATTTTTTCATCTGTTAATAAGTTGTTTACTGATATCCAGCTTGTTGAACAATCCAGATCATGGTACATTTTGCCCCTTAATCAGTTTTTCTGCCATCTCTCAGTCAAATTGCAAGCATTATCATCAATGACATTATTTATTCTCATCAATGAGAATGTAAACTACTGGTAGGGCAGGAACTGAAACCTGAAACTCTAATAGGAATTTACATGTTTAATCATTATTCTCTCTTCTTCATCCATTTCTGGGTCTAATAGATAGATTTATATCCATTTATGGCATTTAGCTTTTTGATGGATTGTTATATTTGTAGTTAACATCCTTGTGGTTGCAAGTTAAATGTGCTCTAGAACTTGATCAAATTTGTCATCTCATTAAAAGGAAGAAAATCAAGTTCATTTGACAGCATTTATTTTCTGTAAACCCATATCGATTAGTGTTAATTACATTATCCTCCTTTAATTTTTTTATTAATTGAGTCCTCAGTCAGACAATTCATTAGTGAGAACAGAACTGATGCCAGACTGTGAAGTATCTAATTATGTGGATTTTTCTGTTCATATTTTGAAAATTTTAGCAATAAATTAGCTTCTATGCTTCACCAAGTTAGAAAAGAGAAATATTTATTTTCCAGACATCTGATCATTTCTTTGAAAGCTCCCCAAGTTGTCATATTGTGAGATATTGTGCAACCACAGATGAAGTTATTCCTTTGTTTTTATCCATAGCATTTGTTTTCCTCTTTTGAGGCACGAGTTAATAATTGCTGAGAGAGGTTACTGTACCTGCTGCTCTGGTGTGATACCATTACTGCACTGGATTGATCCTTGCTATTAAAATCCTTCCTGTCCTTTTTTTCTCATTCTTGAAATTTCACAAACCTGGAAATAGTGGCTTTCCATGATTTCAGATGGAGTATAGAAAAAACCCCATGTGGTAAATGTAAGAAAACCAAAAATCACCAGAAAAACCCTGAAACATCTCCACTCCTTGTGCCACATTGTCCCCTCAACATGGGTATGAAATCAGAACAACTGCTTTTGATGATCTGACAGATTCTCTGCAGAGAAGAAACTGAAATACAGGGAAAAAAAAAAAAACACCTTGTGAAAACTCGGTGTGGATCACACACACTTCTAAAATATGCAGATAATACACCCTGAAATCAGATCAGTAATGATGTAGGGACTCGTGTGTATTCCTCCCAGAAGCTGAGTGATGTTCAGCTGTGTAGTGGACATGAACTGTGGCTGTAGGACAGGTTTTTAGCGGGACAGGAGATGTTTGGGAACAGCCAGCTGGGTTCCAGGAGCTAAAGAGAATCCAGTTGTGTTGTTATTGTCATTTTTGAGAAGAGGAATTTTGGGGAGTCATGAAAGAATAATGAAATAGCAAACAGCTTGAGCACTGCTCTGCAACGTCTGCTGATCTTCTGTACTCTTCTAATGCTAGAAGAGCTCCTGGAAAAGTTTTGGCTTGGATTAACTAACAGTCTCCTAAGCATGGGGAAAAGGGGTTGCACAGGTCAGAGATCTTTCCTATTGTGCAGCCTGGATGCAACCACCTCTTTTGAAGGAAAAAAGCCATGCTGTATTGCTTTTCAGGCTTCATATTTGTGAGGAGTACAAGAAGTCCTATAGAATAAGGGGAAAAAATATTGTTAATAAACAGAGCTGTCTGGAATTAATCCTGGCCCTATTGAAGTCCATGGGGATTTTGTTATTGACTCAAGTAAAGGCTGAACAGGGTCATTAAGATAGCCTCAAGGTACCTGAGTACCAGAAATCAAGGATGTAGTGTGATATTGGAAAATAAAAGGAATTATCACTCTTTTGGGGTATTCTGTAACTAGGTGAAAGGAGGAAATTGGAGGTTCTCTTTGAACTGGTATTTAGAGGAGATAAAAGAAAGCCCATTGTTCTCCATGGCAAATAACAGACATACTTATATAATCATCTTTAAATATTACTCAGTGAATCAGACTTTTGTTTGTCATTCCAAGAATTATTAGAGTGCCACTAACATTAGAAGAAAGCTTTAGCATTTTGGGATATAAACAGACTGCCTATATTATTACTATTATTATTATTATTATTACTACTACTACTACTACTACTACTATTATTACTATTATTATTATTATTCAGATCATCTTGATTGACACACATCATTATCATTTGAATAATATAGTTTTTTATTTTGTCTGCAAGGTGGGACTTTGATCCTGGGGTCATTCAGCAGCTACAGTCGATGCAACCTTTCACATTGCAGGCTGGGAATGCTCACCTCACTGATGTTTCCTCTGATCCTGACAAGACTCTCTGAAATGTGGGGCTGACAGATAGGACACAGGAGCTGAAGAGGATCCACATCATAATTCTGCAACACTTATTTCAACAATATGAAATGAAAAATGTACCTTACTCCAAAAGCTAATGAGTGTTTGACTTCTTCTGGCTTTGGCTTCATCTTTGGTGCTCTCCCCACATGGCCCTTGTTGATAGTTGTGTGTTGTCTGATCTGAATTATGTGCAGATATTTTATGGAATATTTTTAATGACCTTCCTGAGGGCAAGCTGTTTTTACTGCACTTTCCACAAAGCTCAAGATGATCTGTGTGTCAGAAGTGACTGACAGGAACATTTTATGTAGTGAAACATAATCTACTACTCTAAAGAAGCAGGTAAGTGGCAAGAAACTGCTTATGAAAGCTGAGGTTACAGACTACTGAGAATGGCTACCCAGAAGTTACTAACAGCAGCTGAGATTAGATAGTCAAAATACATCTTCTGTCATCTTAATTGAATGAGTCATGTATAGGATACAGCTAAAGTTTTGGCGTGCAATTAATAATAAAAAAAAATATGCCCAGAGCTGAAATGTACCAATAAATAAAGACTGAAATACATTCACTGCCCCAAATATTGTTTCTGCTGATTGAAATAGCTAAAAGAATACATAGATCATCTGGTCCTGCTGCCTGTGTGTCTTGCAGAACACATCACACATCAGGGAAATCACCACATCCTTGATTATCTGGTGGAAACACCTTTACTGAACAGTCTAGGGACCACTCCCCATCTTGTTTCCAGCTGAAGTTTAATTGCACAGGTGTGGCCATGCTGTGACAGCTGGCATCAGCAGAGATCAATCTGCTTAGCAGCACTAATGAAAAAAAACCCAAAACCACAAAAAAACCAACCAGATAATAAACCAAATTATTCAAAACTTCATCTGTGACTGCTTGGTTTCCCAGTGGTGTAGTCTTTCTATGAGCCTGTTGTTTGCCATGAGGAATATTCTCATGTGCTTATTCTTGATTGTCTACGCAGTGACCATTTTTGAGGTAATCTGGCTCTTTTTTTTTCTCAAGACAACAACCTTGAACCATCTCAGCAGCTTAATAACAGTGCAGAATCTGGAGCAGAGGCTGTAACTCCAGCAAACTGACTGCAATTGGAAACACTGTCCAGCCTGGTGGATGAATTCAACCCGAAAACTTGAAGACAGGACAGACAACAGATAAAGTTGCTGCAACTCTTTCTTCAATGACACCAATTCTCTTCTGAGCTGAACTAATGGTGATTAGGAGTTTCTCTCATTTAATTTTAACTGAAGGTGAGTTTAGTGTAGGGTTTCTTTTCCTTTCTACTTAAAAATTAGGTATTTAGTCAAACTAGGCTTCCTCTGGAGTCAATGGAGCTGCTCTCACCAACCAGTCTAAATTGATACCTGATGTCTATGTCTAAAATTAGAGAGCTGTGCAAAACTGTGCTTTTGTTAGGGGTTCAGTGAAAGGCAGATAAATGGAGTTCAAAACTAATTGTATGGTAACAGCGAAAAGCAGGCAAAGGCCAGTGGTACCTCTCTATTCCTTTTGCTACAAAATGAAGAGTGGGCCCACAAAACTTCTGCTGCTGCCACAGTGTACTTGGCTTGTAAATCAGGCATGAATTTTTTTTTTATTTACTCAAAGCAATTGGTGCCACCACAAGCATTCCCCCGATGCAGTTTTCAGAGGAAGTTTTGTCACGTAACATTTCTAGTTTCTGTTTTAATTTATAGGAATAAAGAGGAAGAAACAGAAACTTTAAATGTGATTCAAAAATCATCATTTTAAAGATGTTTTCCTCATACACCTGTCCCTAGCTCATTGTGCAAGATTTTTGTCTGTTAGCTCATCTTTCATTTCTATTTTCTCATCATAGGCAGTTTTCAAGGGAAAATTTTCCCACTCATTTCTCAGATCCACATTTGACAAATAAGGAGATAATATCCTGGCATACTTTCAGAAGTTTATTCACTGAGCATCCATTTCCACTAACATGTTCTCTACTGATCATGCCTAATTTTCTTTGTAGTTTTATTACTGGCTTCACACTGCACGTTAATTGGCAAAGGCTCAGTGCTTTGATAACACCTTAATTTATCTGACCATAAAGATGGCCCAGAGTGCTTCATTAATATTTGTGTTAAATGCATTCATTAATTAAAAAAACCCAAACCCATGAGAAAACTAGATAGCTCTGGGTGATAGCAGTAGTGGGATCATCCTCCTGCCATCACATGCCCAGTCTAAGCCTTTAGGTCACAGAATCACAGAATCGTTAAGGTTGGAAAAGACTTTTAAGATGCATCAAGTCCAACCATCACCACCGTGTTCACCTCTAAACCATGTCCTCAAGTGATACTTCCACATGTTATTTTCCCCACTTCCCTGGGCAGCCTGTTCCAATGCTTTACTGTGGTGGTTGCTCAGCTCCACCAGGCGCAAAACATCCAAACTAGTGACCAACAGTGGTGGGGCGAGGCCCAGGTTTAAAATACTTTTCCAGTTATGGTAAGCCTCCATTCTCCCTTTCCAACAAGTTTAAAACTTTCCCTTCTTACTGATCGTTGAACATTATGTCATATTACTAAATTAGAGTTATGCACATTCATAAGTCTTATTACTATGTATTAAGCTCTGGAAAATCCTTGCCTGTTCAACGCTTGATTGGTTTGTTGAATCGTCAATTTATTGTACCCTCCCTTCCCTATATCCCATTTGTTGTTGAACCCTTCCCTCCTCCCCCGTCTTTCCCTGCCATTGGTTCCTCAAGTTTTCTCCGTGTCTATCCTTTCCTGTATAAAATGCCCCGTCACCGTTTAGTTTTTGGCTTCTGTCCCTGCTCCGTTTTGGTGCGTGTCCTTGTTCTCCGAATAAACCGCCCAGAAAATCACACAGCAGCCCTCCTTGTGCTTCTTTGCCTCAGCCAGCTCACTGCTCGCCACCTGTAGCTTGGGCCAGCCGCTGCTCTCGGAGCTGCAAGGCATGCGGCGTGGGCTTGGGTTTGCTCCCTGGGGCTGTCAGCCTCCGAGGGCTGCGACCGGCCACTGACACCGCCCTATCCGGGTGACCCTGAGTGAGCGTCACTTTACAACACTTTCCATGATGAAAGTTTTCTAAATATCCGATCTAAATCCCCCGTGGTGCAACTGGAAGCCATTTCCTCTCTTCCTGTCACTTATTACCTGTGAGAAGAGACTGACACCCACCTGACCATAACCTTCTTTCAGGTAGTTGTAGAGACCAATAAGGTCTTCCCTCAGCTTCCTTTTCTCCAGATTAAGCAACCCCAGTTTGTACCTGGGGGCCTCTGAACCAAAATGTTATTACTATACAGGTAGACAGCACGTGAATGTACTGCAAAGTACATTTATTCTTCCTGAGAGGTGCTGCTCAGCACCATTTCAGGTTTCCTGAAGAATCCAAAGTACACGCAAGGGATTGACAGATAGAGTGAGGCCGTAAGACCCTGATCCTTCTAGGGAAGCAGTGGGAAGTCAGACAAGGTAGACAGGGCCAGCCTCCCATCGTGACATTTTGAGTTGCTTCAGGAGCTGCATTTATATATCACTAATTCAAATATCTTCCCATTAAAAAAACTCCACAACATAAACTCTGCCCAGAGCAAAATGCCCTTCCTATTAAGGCTTGAAGTTCCCATTAATTTCTTATTCATGTTCTTTTACGGAAAGGTGAACTTGAATAAGAGTTAAGAGGTTAGGTTTTGTTAGATGAGGCTTTTGGTACCTACCTAGAAACGAAACTGTATTTTCCAGCAAAATATAAATACCTAGCCTTTATAACAAGTGCAAGCTCTGCTGTTGCACACAAAGAATTATATTAGCATACCTACTTGAACAACTCCGCTCATTCCTGGAGTTCAGGACATTCAGTATTTTACAGATTTGATCCATTTTTTTGCCTGGTCATTTTCTTTTAATGCAAATTTGCCCAAGCTCTCTGTATGCAGTTTGCATATAAAATCCCACAGAGATTAGTTTTTTCCTATTACTTTTTTTTTTTATTTTCATCTTCTTGTATGTTGCACTGCCTACAATTTAGAGGCTACTTGTGCAAGGCTGCTTGACTTGTGTTTTGGCACTGCACCTCTGCAAATCTCAGTGGATTTGTCTTCTTTTTTTTTTAATGGAGTGAGTGGAAAAATTAACACACCAAAGTGAAGAGAGATAGGAAAGGCAGCCTCTCATGTGACTGTGTTTAAAATACTGATGAATTTGTCACAGTTGCATTTCCTCTGTTTTTGGATACCAATTGCTCTTCTCTCTTGGAGAAGAGCACATGCAGAATTGATTAGAGGAATTCACCGTTAACACCTGAAGAGTTATATTTCCTAGAAGATTACAGGGGTAATACTAATTATTGGGAGTTCCTTTGTTATGTAACAGAGATGATAGTTGGATAAAGTAAGTTTAAGTATGTGGGAACTTCCTCCCAGTCCGTTTCCTTTTCTACCTGAAACTCTTGAAGTTTCTGTCACTGCAGCTTTGCCTTTGGTGTGTTGTCTAGATTTGCTCAGAAAGTCAGTTCTGCAAGAGGCACTGAAACAACTCAGAATGAAGGGCTGTCATCAGGTTCCCAAACGGTTTTGAAACTGTATGTCTGGAAAATTGCTTTTAAGAAGCATATATTTTTTTTTTTTTTTTTTTTTTTTTTTCTTTTTCTTTAATAAAAACTTTTGGATCCATTTGGTTTCAAAAGTTTGGCTGAAACTCTGAGCTAGAGTTGCTTTAAGTCATACCTTAAAGAGAATACCAGTTACATCTAAAGGCTTTTATATTTTTTTGGACTCTTGTTGTTTCTGCCCAGGAAGACTCAAAGTTTGTGCCACAACTTTGCAATCAAAATCTGGAGTGGGAGCAGTGGCAGTTAGCCCAGACCCTTGGCCGAAGTAGGACGTGGAAATGAACTGCTGTAAACTTTCAGGGAGAAGATTAAATAATTAGTTTGAGAGTGTGGAGATGAGGATTTGATTGCCAGCATTGTCACAATCTTTCCACGCAATTATGGGAAAGGCCCCTCTGAGGGCCTCTAAATATTTAATGTCAAGGGTTAGCAAGTTTTCTAGGGTGCATCCATTATGAGCTAGTAGACATGACTCCTCTTACTTTTCCTAATTTAATCTAAATCTAATCTAATCTAATCTACCACTAATCCAATATAAATCATCCCAACCAGTTTGGATTCCTGTTTTAGGACAATAGAAATTGCCTTGAATTAAATCTTTCTCTTGACACACAAACATTAAATCTGGTTAATAGATTCTAGATGAGATAACTGTTTAACATAGCCACATTTAAGTGGGTTAAATCCCAAACTTAATCTCTGTAAAGACTGATTTCCTTGCTGTAATATGGGAATAATATTATTGTGGTTTCTCTGCTTTGTATGTCTTACATGTTGAGTGAAAATTCTAGGTCTTGTAGTGTCATGGATCTGGTTCCTGGTCAAGTTTGATAATCTTTATTCAGAGATAGAAATTATTTTCAAGCACCAGACAGATCAGGGTTAAATCAACGTAGATTTTATTGCCGTGAAATGTTTGATCAAATGTGGTCATTATCTTCATAGACTCATGTAAAACAGGTAGCTTGTATAGGAAATAGAAATATAAAAGATTATGTTTTTCACCACTGAATTATAAATTAAATTAAGTGGAAGGAAAATAACCAAACCAAAACTCCAAAGCAATAAATAGGACATTGTTTGTTGGTGACCAAGTGCGCACTCACATTTAAATACAATCACAACAGCTGCTGTACAGAACAGAATTAATTGTACAAAATAAAGAAAAGTAAAGAATAGCAATAAAAAAGATCAGACCTTTCCAAATGACCTTCACCTGGTGAAGGAAAATGACTTTATCTTCCTCCCTCATTCCCCACCCAGCTGTATGTGAATTTTTGTTAAACCTGTAATGAGGGCAGAGGCAAAGGATACTTTTATAAATACAGTTCCTGTATAATTTATTGATTCTTTCTCATGTTGCAGGCTTGTGTCTTCTATAAATGCTGTTTCTTCTTGTCCGTAAAAATAAAGAATCAGAGCAGCAGAACTATTTCTCCAAAGGATAAATGAAAGTCAAATGACCTTGGAATTCACCAGCAGCCCTTTTGGATACCTAAGACATCTAAGACCAGAATTGCTTGCTGGTATTAGGAAACAAACAAACAAACAAAAAATAGCAGTTAGAGATTGTAAAGTTTAAACTGGCTCTTAGGACAATAAACAGCCCTTCCTGAGCCTGGCTGCAAAATTGTGAGCTGCGCCTGTGCCACTGAGTCACGTCCAAAGGAAGAGATGAATTGGGGAAGTATTTACACAGAGATCCAGGATTTGGAAGGACTATACATTGTGCCTGCTTTGTAGCAGATTTTTCTGGTTTTAGGAAAAGTTAAAGAGAAGCTTCAAAGAGCAGATTCCATGTTGATTTGGAGAGCTGAAGTATTTTCCCAACAAATGTTGGAGTTTATTTTCAAAAAGGAAGCAAATGAAAGGTCTAAATTCACCCTTTCTTCCAGTTCTCCAAGGCAACAGAATGACACCTAGAAGGAGTTAGGCTTAAAGATGGCAGCATGAAGGACAAAGTTCTTGACTGTCTTCAGTTGTAGGTGGCAGGGTCATCACCGCTTGTCCGTCGTTCACTCTCCTTAAGAGGCCACGTGAACTCTGTTCCTGTTCTCAGCATCTGACAAAACTCTCCCTTTTCTACATGGCTGTCATGTAATGGTACTGAAGGAGGGCTCTGTGAATAGAGAACCAAATCTCGGGGCAGAGGTGAGAATGTTACTCCTATTCTGCCGGATTCACCTTCTAAGCTTGGTCAGCACAAGAGCTGTTTGTACTCACAGTGAGTAACACCTTGCTCTAGAAAAATAAGTTTGTAGTTAGTCAGAGTGTTTGCTCCATGAGTAACTTGCTAATAAATCCAAGAGTCAGAAGCTGGCCTTTGGGAGTCAAATGTGCCAGGGTTTAGGATAAGGAGTAAGTTCAGGGACCTACTTAAAATGTTTTGAGATTGGTGGTGAGAAAGGTGTGACTCATACAGAGCTGAGCAACGGGCTGAAGCACAACAGGATCCAGCTACTCAGACAGCACTTGGGTTATGAATCAGTTTTTGGGGTCCAACAATCTTAATGACTCATTGTCCTGGCCATGAAACTTTGGATACTTTTCTATATTCCTTTGATGGTTTCATCATTGAATAAACACTTCCATAATCTCTTAAAGGAAGATTTTTTTTTTCTGATCAGATAAATTTCCAAGTCAAAGAGGTAAAAATATACTCAAATCCGACACCACTGAGCACCCACTAGCTTCAAATCATGAACTTTCTTCAGGCTAATCTAGGTCATGAATGTGTGTTGAAATGACAATGTTTCCACAGAGACTAGAACTAAGAAAATAATAAAAAAAACCCCAAAACAACAACATGGGAACACAGGCATGTTCCCATGGACAGCACGAGAATGTAAGTGGATGAGAACCTAGGCTGAGATTTTAACAGGAACATCAGTGAATTCATTGCTTAGAACCTCACTGAAAGTTCCAATTTCAAAACCTAAATGCATTTTGACACCAAACTAGCTCTGACAGCTAGTTCAGCAGTAAAGGCACTGATAATTATTGTTAGCTCAATAAAATTATCAAGTGCAATTAAAAATGAAAAATAAAGCCTGTCAATGTCAACAAACTTGCAGCCACATTTTTAAAAGAGTTTTGCTTTAAAACGTGCTAATGTACTAAGGGAATAAACAGAAAGTTTGGCATGGAAATAGAAAAAACTCCTTAATGGTAAGAACATACAGCAGTTTAGTCAGGTTGAATCAGATCTGTATTGAACATTAACAAAAGTGTGCTCAGATTTATTAATATTAATAGATCAAAGGGTAATCCAGGCCAAAAATAATTTGTTGCCTGCAGAGCAGACACTCATAGTGATTATGTAACAGCAAAAGACGCAAGTCTTGAACTAAATTATTGTTAGGCCTTTGGAGCATATCCTGAATGGGCAAATATTTCATATAAGACTGTATGCATATTATTTCCAATATTAAACATTTCAGTTTGGTGGTAATAAAATTCTGCTTTCCCAAGAGTTTGATGGATTTATCTGTCCAGTCATTTATTCCTCCTTCTCCAAAAAGTTGATATTTTAGAGGAGAAAACTGAAAAAGATTTTAAAAACTTTTTTCTTATTTTTTTCCCCCATCAAAATGTAATTTAAATTTATCCACATCTTGAAACGGAGGTTCAAATTAAATTGTTTTACAACACATGTTTTACAGATGTGGCAAATCTGCATATCTGACACAGTCAAAAATCTGATTTTTCCCTTTCCCTCAGTTTGGGCAATAGAAAAAGCAAGATGACTTTCCTTTTCACTTTTAATCAGGGTTGCCTACTTTCACACTCAAGTATTTCATGTTCTGGGACAGTTCCACAATGTTTCTGCTGAAGATGTCTCTGAGGACTGTTCATTTGGTTTTAGCATTTAATTTCTCCAGAAGTACCAGTATAAATTCATTAAATTCATTTAATGAAGTTTAATTTTTTGAGGAACTTAATCTGATTTTGGTATGTTAAGGAGATGGAGTCCCGTGGAGATGCACCTGTTTCTCTCGAAGCAGGATGGTGCCTGGGTAACCCTGAAGCAGCCATCTAAGTTATACACCTACCCTGAGCAAGGACAAATCTGGGCAAAAGGATAGGAATTTTTTTTTTTTCCAGATTTCTTTAAATAAGCAATCAGGGACTCCTTAATTTCTAGAGTGTTTTCTCATGGTGGTGGCAATGTCCTTACTGACCTTGAGAGGAACAGCATCATGCCATCATCACTCTTTAGCCTTCCCTAATTTGAAAGGTGAGGTTCATCTTGTTAATTCAGTTTGATTCCTTGCATCTGGCTCTAAACACCCTCAGCTATTTGTTACAGTCCCTAGGTTTAGTCTAAACCAGTCATTCAAGGTGTAACACATGTTAACAAGTCCCAGAAAGCTAAAATTTGTGTGAGAGCTTTTGTCAGCCACAGTTATCTAATGCTGTCTCTGGGATCCTCCAGCTTCTCCTCCAGGCAAGCCCAGTTCTCCCAAAGGTTTCATGTCACAACTGTCAAAACTCTGTGGCTGTCTTAGATACCTAAAACATCTCAAATGGCTTTAAACATTTACACATGGAGAACTCTATTAGTTCCTACCACAGAAAAAGTTGAATTGTCTCTTGGAAGAAAAGGTCTGGTTCTGCTGATCTCAAAGAGAGTTTAGGTGGAAAACATCAAGCCCTCCCAGTAACACCATTCCTTCCTAACTTCCTCGATAAAGTGGTGTCAGAGAAACAAGAAAAGGAATGGAATAAGGTCTTGTTGAAGAAGGAGTTAGAATGTGACTGGAAAAATCCCTCGACTCAAAGAGGCTTGAGCTCAGATTGTACCTCCCGTGTTTTCTGTGTTGAGGACACGTGGTAGGTGGCAAAGTAATATTTCAAAAGTACATTAGCAAGGTTATTACCACTCAGCTGCTGTGGACTAAACCAATCTGTCTTAGTTGTGATTTTGTTTTTATTTTATTTCTGGTGAGTGGATTCTGTTAGACCTCTGCACCTCAGCTGGATTTATAAAGACAGTAAAGCTGCGGAAACAAGCTGTTGAAGCAAAGAAAGCATTGTAAAATCAAGGCAACACAAAAGGTGCCTCCAATTGCCTGCATTGATCATGTTGAACAGAGACCCAGGTATGGCAGAGTGCTCTGGGACCAGGGGCTGAGAAAATAGAGGACAGAAGCCCATGCTGTCACTTAAACTGAAGTTCACAGAGGGATTAGGGCTCTTACTAAGACTATCAAGGTTTGTTTTCATTTTAGTCTGCCATGCTCCTTTCACTAGAGACACCACGGCTGCTGCTTGAATGGTCAGGACAGATTCCCAACAGGTTCTGGCCTCATTCCAGTGCAGCTTTATTGTACATTCCCATGTACAGGACGGTTCATTTGTCCCATGACCCAAGAATTCCTCTTTTGCCAGGTTTCCATATTGTTTTCCCGATGGTGAGTAGATCAGGTATTTCCGATGGACCAGAGGAAGCCCTTCTTTCAATCTATCCAGCATGCAAGCAAAGTCAGGATGCTGGAACTGCATGTCCCACAACCGATGCACTGACCCTAACTCTGCTGCCGGAGAAGAAAGTGCTTCAAATTTCATGTGCCACCTCAGCCAAGTCCAGAAGTGCTTATAAAAAACTGTGTTAGTGTATCATTCAGAACAATCAAATACTACGTGCACAAAAAAGCAGTTTAGAGCAACATAAATTTTTAAAAAGTGACAATTTCATCACACAATTACTGTACACTGCTGTTCTTAGGGTTGAATACTTTCCTCTCTCACGCTCTCTCTTTCTCTCTGTTTTAATCTTTCTTTTTTATTTTTTTTCTTTTTACCTTTTTTTTCTTTTTTTCCCCCCTTTTTTTTTTTTTGGATTTGGTCCACTGGAGATAAATTGCCCTCAATGATATATATATTTAAAAAAAATATCAGCAGCAAGACTCTCTCGAAATAGATTCTGTTTGATGTAGCTAGTCTGTCTTTTCTGTTTTGCCCTCTTTCACAGCAGCCTCTGAAGTTTTCCGCAGGGGGGCTTTCTCCGAGTTGGCGTGTCCTTGGCCGGATTCCGCCGCTCCTCCGTTTTTGTGCGATGTGTGCTTTTCCAAGTAGTTCAGCATTTCACTGAGAACAGTTTGGAAAGTGCTTAGGGCAGCACATATTGCAGGAGTTCCAAAACCATGAGTGATCAAACTACAAATGGAAAGGAGACAGAAAAAAAAAAAAAAAAAAAAAAAAGGGGGGGAAAGAAATACACACACACCCATAAATATCAATGTGCTCACAAACACAGAGGAGTTTACAGTACACTCATTTTGCTATAGTGAAATTCAAGATTTGCTCCCTAAACTATTTATTACCTGTGGGAGAAACAGAAAAGAAAGGAATAGAGCCAAAGAGCAGACTGCATACAGCTTCAAAGGTTGTTTTTGGTGGAGCCTTGGATCTGAAACACTATGGGACAGACCCTCAGCAAGTGCAGCCTGACACGGGGCTGCTGACTTCAGAGAAGCCAAGACAGAATCCATGCCCTCGGCTCTCCAGCATTGCTAATTTTTCAGTGTCATAAAGTCTGGCTCCCCCTTCTCAGGTAAATAAAAGGGATTCTGTGTAGTTTATCCACAATTCTAGATCATAGTTGGTTGACTTGATGATCTTGGAGGTCTTTTCCAGCCTTAATGATTCTCTGATTATATAGTTCTTGAACATGACCTGGTTATTCTACGTGAAGGTGCGACTGCATTCGTACTAGGAAATTCGGCAAAGCCAAGGATACCATCTCCAACCCTCATTACAGTTGGCATGGTCTGGCCATATCCATGCTGCTAAACTCCTGGACCATCCCACAGGGTGAGATCTGAAGTGTCTGTTGAGAATAGACCCTGTCCAATAATCTTGGCCAATACCCAAGCTCAAGAAATGAGCAGAAAATATTTCACATAGGGCTGGTTTAGCCAGGCTGAATTAATGGACAATCCTAACAAATTATTGGCAAAAATAACCCAGTTCCAACAATGTTGGCCTGGTTGGATTTACTGGAATAGATTTGCTCTGTTGCACCTTTCTTCTAAATAAGGGGTTTTTTTCAACATTGAACTTTTCTTGTCATTGTTCCTGGCTGCCACCTGTGGATCCAGGAGTGTGCAAGTTTCCCACAGGTCTCATCTTTTGGATACCATCTCTGTGAGGATCATAGAATCCCAGAATGGTTTGGGTAGGAAGGAACCTTAAAGATCATCTCACTACAACCTCCTGCCGTGGGCAGGGACACCTTCCACTATTCCAGGTTGCTCCAAGCCCTGTCCTACCTGGCCTTGGACACTTCCAGGGATGGGGCAGCCACAGCTTCTCTGGGCAGCCTGTGCCAGGGCCTCCCCACCCTCACAGGGAGGAATTTCTTCCCAGTGTCTCATATACGCTCTGTCAGTGGGAAGCCATTCCTCCTTGCCCTGTCACACCATGCCCTTGTCCCAAGTCCATCTCCAGCTATCATGGAGCACCTTCAGGCACTGGAAGGGACTCTGACGTCTTCCCCTTGCCTTTTCTTCTCCAGGCTGAACAATCCCACTCCTCTCAGCCTTTCCTTGTACTGCTCCTGAACTGCTCCAGCCCTCTAACAATCTTCATGGACTCCTTTGGACTTGCTCCAACAGCTCCATGTCTTTCCTGTGCTGGGGACCCCAGGGCTGGACACAGGACTGCAGGAGGTCCCAACCACCACAGGATATGGGACATGGCACTAGGGACCAGCTTTTAGGCAACTGAATTCAGTGCCATTTGCCTAAATATTATGTATACAGTATAAGATCGTGAGGTGAGGGCCAAAGAAACTAAAGTTATTATGGGCAACCAAGTTGTTCTCCTTGTTACAATGATTCGTTTTGGTAAGTGGCATGTGGAAACAAAAACCCCTGCCCAAATCCTCCAGATTTCTAGTTCTCATTTAGAAACATAAATTTAAAATTATTTCAAAGGTTGAAATGTCATTGAAGTTTTCAAAAGTGATTTCAGATATTTTAATTATGCTCAGTGAAGAAAGAAGACAAGAGGAACAGAAGCTAATTTTTTCATTTGTTAGCCTTTTTTTAGAAATCAATACTTTATATTGGTGTGGGTGAGGGGAAAAGAAAACCGCATTACAGTGATTCTGACAAGGAAAAATAACTGTTTCCCATCCCCTGCTAGTTCAGATTTTGCCCCTACAGTCACTCTGCAGGTGTCTTGGGCACCACATCAGTAAAACTAGATTTGATACAGAGACCCATGTGAGGGTCAGAAATAGGAACATTTCCCTTCAGTGACCTGTCTCCTCTGCACTTTGGCTTCTCAGTCTTTCCAGGTCTTTCAGAAAAAAGTGAAAATGTAGCAACTGAGGGGAAAGAGGTTTTGCAGGACATGGACAATTGATAAGATGTTTTACGTATCAAAAACCCCCACATGGGAAAGGCTTCAAGATATGTTTTTGGGTCACCTTTCTGCCTGCTAGACATGGGAAACCTATTTGATAGGAAAGCTGGTATCTTAGGGAAGACACGAAAAGCATGTGAATTCTAACCAAAATGAGTGCTCAATATGGAAATATGTCTCCATTTCAGATTGGGAGTGGCATAGCCTTTTATAAAAGGTCTCCAAAAGGCTATTAACAAATAACTCGCATTTAGAACATTTATCTATCAGTCTCCAGGCACTTTTCAAAGCAGGAGTTTATATTTATCCCCAGTTAGTAATGTGAGGAAAATGATAATTAAATATTTACAAGCAGTATTTTGCAGACATCAATTAATAATACCACATAAAGTTTGGAATCTTGAAGTTTGGACTGGTAGCAATATCTGGATCTTTATAATTTAGAATTAAAAGAGGTAAACATACTTCAATTTAATTTTTTAGGAATACCTGCCACACCAGAAATATAAAAATCATCATCATCATCAGTGTAAGCCATGTTTTTAATAGCTGTAAAATCTAAACCAGCAGTAGTATATGTATGAGTATTTTAAACCCTTTTATGTCGCTTTAGGAGTCAGGTGATTTAATGGTTTTGTGTTGCATTTTATCATAATTTCTGGTCTTCAGAAGTCCAGAGAAATGAAAATGTGATGGAGTTTACAATAACAATAAGCAAAAAAAAAAAAAAAAGGGAAGTTAAAGGTATCATTACTAGTTATACTATTGCATGATTTTTACACTGTTTGTGTGATCTTCTGGGTCCTGATTTGGGTAACTGACTATACTGAGACACATAAAAATAGTTATGATCTTGAAAAGGAGCTAGTTTGTGCATTTTAGAAGCTGACAATATCTGCATTCATTCGTTCATTTCCAGTAGCTGCAAATCATATAATCATAGAATCATTTAGGTTGGAAAATACCACCAAGGTCATCAAGTCCAACCACAAACCTTGCACTGCCAAGCCCACCACTAAATCATGTCCCCAAAAGCCACATCCACAAGTTTCTTGAACACTTTCAGGGATGATGAACCCACCACTTCCCTGGACAGCCTGTTCCAATACCTGACCACCCTTTCATTGAAGTTTTTCCTGATATCCAGTCTGCTGGTTTAAAAACTAATGCTCATTGGAAAAGAATTTTCTGGAGTGAGTAAGGGATCTATCTCCTTTACAGTTTAGCCTCTTAGACACCAGTAATCATTAAGTATGGCAGCTCTCACCAACACAGCCTTGTGTTTCTTATTAAAAAGCCAACCCTTTTTAGTGAAGTGATGTTGCAGAGTCTCATGGTAACTTTGAGTTCCTGATGAATAAATTCTTCTCCACAGATGGGGATATGCAGAGCCTATTAATTTTCCCATGAAGCTTATTAAGAGAAACCATTTTATAGAAAATTTCTAACCAGTGCTTCTTGCCAAGCTCCTGTGAGGGTGTATTTTATTAGGCTTACTTTAGGTAATAAGCATAAAAAGGCTGAGAGATATTATCTTCTACTTTATCTTACATTTCTATCAGTAATTCCCCTTGCTCTGATTTTGGTGGTCTTTACTTCCCTGCAAGTTAGTCTTTGAAAAAGACAAGAAAGTTGGGTAATTTCCCTTTGCTGATGAAAGTAGGTTTCAAGTTTGGGAGAAAATCTGATTTTACATTTAAATCAGACATGACAGACGGGAGATTAATGGCAAAGCATTCAAATGTGTTTCCTGAAAGTCAAATTTAGCCGCCTGATTTTCCAGGCTAATTGCGCTCACACTGAAATTAGTTCATTTTTGGTATGCTCTACACTTATGAAAGGAGTTACTTTCATTATCATACTTTCATTTGAGTTTATAAGCCTAAAATGAAACATGGTGGTTTCATAATGGAGTCTTCTGGGTATTCTCAGCTTTGTAGAGCATCCCACTACAGCTCCTATAAACTAACTTTATTGTTCTGAGAGGCTGAAATCTCTGATTCTGGTGTTGGAGAGCTGCAGAAAGAAGGCAATGAACATCATGCCAACATATTACTAATCCTGGTGCTTAAGGACATCCAGACCTGCCTGTAATTCTGCCCAGTGCTATGATGCAATTATGTCTGCTCATGTTTTAATGATGGCCTTACTTAAAAGTGAAAAGATCCAAGTGTGCCTGAAGGCTTGGAGTCTCGTTTGGCAACCACCTCAAGGACTCCTCCATACCCCAGGCTGATGAAGCTCTGACATGAAGCAAAAGAAACATCTTCCCTCTCAGTGGGGAGGGGGAAGAGGCCATCTGCACTGAATGTTTACGCCCTCATTTAAAATAAATAAGCCCTTTAAAACAATAATAATGAAGACAAAGTAAGCTTGAGCTTATTGGTCAGATTTTCTCAGAATTTTGAATGTGAAAACTCCATGGTTATCTAAATTCAACAGCACATAGCTGATGACAGATGGTAAGATCTTAAATGACGTTTAATGGCTGTAAAGCAAATGGTAAAGTATTTGTATCTCTTCACTGACACGAGTAACATCTGAATATAGAGGTGACAATATTGACTTTGAGGTGCATCTTTTGATTTCAAGGTCTGTCCTGTGAAGGTTGCCTAGAAAATTAAATGGTGATAACTTTTCTTCAGGAGCTCAGAAGGTCTAACCATGACACAAGTTAGACTGATAGTCAAGATAAACATCAGAATGTGGGCAGTGGATATTACAGGGATAAGTACTCTCTAGGATCAGAGTAGCAAACAGCACAGAAGTTCCTTTCAAAGCAGGCCCTCATGTTTTCCTTCTGTTCCTGTGTATTAAGGACGTGTCCTCCTAAGCAGATGGACCACCTTTTACCATGCGTAAAAGCCATGGAGAAAGTAGGAGGAGAGTGTTGGAGCTGATGCTCCAGATTTCCGAGATAATCTATTTTGGATCTGTATATTTTAGATTTTGGTACTCATTTTCCACACTAAGAAGAATTGCCCGGGCAACAGACCTGAAACACCCCAAAAATGCATAGTGTTTCTGAGCTATAGACCAAAGATTAAACCATTTAGTGATTCATCTTTACTTTATGGGAAGGCAAAGGAATGGATGAGGTTCATTCAATTTGTTACCACTCATAAACTTTTCCAATGAGGAAATGTAGCTGAGAAGCCCCATTGCCCTCCTCAAATGAGAAAGACCAAGAATTAACATTTATAAACATGCTCATGACGAGGTGCAATCAATTTCGCAGCTTTCTAATTTGGAAATGAGTGCAGGGCATTCCTTTTTCTTTTGAGAAACATGAGAGTGCCTTAAATGCTTTAAGAAATCTTAAGTGCTGTGTTAAAAATCTCAGCACCCCCCCAATATTTTTTCCATTCTTTGATGAACGTAGTTTGTTGGTTTTTTTTTCCCGTGGTTATGGAACTTAGTTGTTAATGAAGCAGATAAAAAAAAAAAAGAAGAGATGAAAATCTGTTGTCTTGACTCTATATATAAAGTGTGACCTTAAGGGAATATGGTATCATACAACCCACAATAAAAAACAATATTAGAAATTAGAAAGGATTTTGTTCATCAGCAGAGCAGGACCAGGTGATTGAGACCTTACTATGGAAAGATCAAAGAAGGAATCCCTTGGAAAGGAAGTGAAGGAAAGACCCCAGAGAAGGGCACACTAGCATTTATGGTAAATAAAGAGACAAAGAAAAAAATAAAAATAAATTTCCAAAAAAAATGAAAGTGGAATGAAACAGTTTGTTGCTCCCTAATGCCTCAGCACTAGGCACCAGTGTTGTCTTTCTCAGTTAGCTAAATCTAAAGACTGAGAGAGCTCCTGGAAATCAGGGAACTCTAGAGGGCACCAGAGGTGTTTCACCATAAACCTTGTTGGGCACCAGGCTTCTTCCAGTCCCTGCATCCAAACAGGAGGCTGCTGCTGTGAACTGAGATGACTGGAATTATGACAGAAGCTGTTCTACCTCCTGATCACCAAAGAAGTGTAAAAAAAAAGAGAGAGAACAATATATAAAAGGGTGTGAGCACATCTTTGAACGCAACCCACAAGTAAGTCTTTGGGCTTGGCTTCTTGTTACAATTTTAAAAACACACTGAGCTTCAAAACCTGTTTCACTGCTCCCTTTTCCCCTTCGGAAAGAAGGATGTTACTTTCTCACTGCTCCCGAAGTCTGAGACTCTGGTTTCTTGTCTGTCACTTTTCGTGTCACCTCGTCAGCGTGATGCCAGGCACTGGCAGGAGTTTGACAGCTCCAGGCTCAGCAAGGAGCTGAGCGACAAAACTCTTGTCTCAAACAGTTTCACAGGAAGGGTGTTTCATATCAGCTGGATGGCTCGACAGAACACAGAATAATCCATGAGGATGCTGATTGCTTTCATTACCTAACTTTAGTATTCTGAACCTATTATTTTTTGTGTGTCTGTTTTTATAAGGTTTCTGCAGTGAAAGAAGTGTCACTTACAAGAAAGTAGTTTTCCCTTTGCCACTTTGCCGTCTTTATCTTTTATATAGAAAATAGAAGATCTGGGTGTGATTTTGCGTCTTGATGAAATGTAGCCTTGAAGTTAAAGGATCAAATAGAACTGCACAAATCTGTGGATATCCTCCTTTCCCTATATGATGGGTGGCATTAGTAGAATATCTGAAATTTCCAAAAGCCACAGATTCTTAGAGACACAAGTGTCCCAAAAGCAAATGTAGATGTGTCTATGCCCAATTTTACAAGTGAAGAAACTGAGGCTAGGAGGGTGGTTGATGAGGTCAGGGAATCTGCATGTATAAGCCAAGACACAGACACAGATCTTGTGAGTATAATCTCAGAAAGCCTTTACTTTGAAAGGTTTTTGTGTTACATTTTTGGTTTTCTAGAACAGAATGTGGGTCATTTTTTGGAGGGTGTTCTGGTAACTCTAGTTTACATGAGATTTTGGGGAACCAAAAAAAGAATTCTGCTAAAAATTAAATAAAAAAACAAACAAACAAACAAAAAAGCATCAACAAAAAAACCACAAAGATGTTCTGATGCCTGGGCAGGTTGAGAAGACAAAGACATGAGACACGTCAGTGTGAATTTCAGGTTCCTGGCTGAATCTCAGATATGACAGTGGAATGCAAGAGAGAAGGTGTGTGCTTTCTCCACTAGACAGGAGAGAAATGTTATCTAAATTTTTTTTTTTTTTTTAAATTACTGTCTTATTGATTTGGATATTTGGTCCAGTTGGAGGGATACCCTAAATGCTCACCTTAGTGGCAGATGCATGACAAACAGGATGCCCCTTTACACCTAAAATGACCCTGGATCTCCACATTCACCAGACAGGTGAATCACTCTAAGGTTCTTAAACTGAAGCTGGGGCATGGTTTTGGCCACCTTTAGCTGCATTAGCAAAGGAAGAATACAAAGATTCCTCAGGTCATGAGTGAAATGGCACAGCCTGGCCCCATCTCCATCAGTCAAGCATTTTTACCTGAAAGCGGTGGCCGTACCTAGGTTTCCAACTGAGATAACTTTGACCAGTGCCTGGGAATTGTTCGGGACAGAAAGAGGTGGTCTTGGACAAATTCATTCAAAGCAGCCAGACATTACAGGCAGCTGTGATCCAGTGTCCAGGTCCAAAGTCACACAGTTAGATTAATTTTTATGTATCTTTTGGGGTGTCTTAATTCCTGCCTTTCTTCATTCCATCTCTGAAGCACGACAGGAACATTTCCCTTCTTCACAGCAGGGATTTCTACAATTGAGAATAATTGGTTCACCTGATCTGGTTCTTTGCTCTGGAGAGGACTGGATGCACTAAATGTATGGGTAGTGCAAAAATACTACAGAGATGAGAGATATGGAGTTATGGATATTTCCTATACTGACATGCCTCAGATCTACCTGCACAGCCCTAACAGGAAAAGGATGGGGTTTGATGGTTTTGTTGGTTAACATTGTTCCAGAACGAGGAGAAGAATCTGTCGGCTGCAATGTCACCATTAAGCTCTGCTGCTTTAGAGGCAGAACTACGTTTTTGGGGGTCATCCAAGGCTTCACCATCTCCCATCACAACTGCCTGTGCCATAAAATCTCTGAGTGTGTGTCTCAGAGCTCCTGTGTCTCCAGGCAGACTTGTCTTCACCTGCTACAGGTTATGATTGCCCTGGTTTACTATTTCTGGGTTTTTCGAAAGTGAATTATTCTCAGTGTCTTACATATGTTTTGCTTACATCCAGCTTTTTGCTATCTCTAAATATTACAATCTCTCTTTTCCTTCCCATCATCTTGGACAATTGAGAGCTGTCTCTCAGTTCCAAGGCTATTTTACCCAATCTGAATCCAAACCCAACCAACTTACAATGCTAAAGAGATTTTTATAACCTGAAAAGTCCTGAAAAAAATAGAGATGAAGCCTCAGCTTTACTGACATCTTTAGGATTTGAAACTGGTTTAAGTTTCATGAGAAATTAACTCCCCAGCTTTTCCGTCTTCCATGCTCAGGTCTATGCACATGTACACAGAAGCCTCACATGACTCTGTGGAATTCTGGGGAAAAAACCTCTGAATTATCAGTAATAGAAGGCATTTTAAAAGAAACTAAGTTTTATATAAGTATTTTCCTTTTCTCTTTCCTTTCCCTTCCTCTTTCTTTTGCTCTCACTCTCACTCTTTACTCTCTTGATGATCCTTAAGCTCTCTCCACTTTGGAAGTAAAGGGTGGGAAAAGTAGGTTCCTCTCATTAAAGCTATAAAAAATTTCAGGTTCTTTTCTAGCAATGATATGCTGACTTTGCTCTCTTTTGCAGTAAACTCAAAAATGCTTTGCACAGATCAGCCTTCAGAGGACAGTAAAAAGACGTTCCTGTGTCTGGACAAAAAGTCTCAACAATGGAAATGGATTTTTCCAGGGTTTTCTTGTTTTGTCCGTGACTTAATGATGAATTTTTCCTCAGAAACTGGAGATGGGGTAGCTCAAGTGGTGGCTTTCAGGCCGGAAACAACCCACGGGACTATTTGTGTCCAAAGTGTTCAGAGCCAGGTTAGATGGGGCTTTGAACAGTCTGGTCTGGTAGAAGGTGTCACTGCCCATGGCAGAGAGGTTGGAATGAGAGGATCTTTAAGGTCTCTTCTAACCTTTCCAGCTCAAAGAAGAGCTGGAGGGCAGGTTGGGCAGCCCTACAATGTAGCACCTCTTCTTGAACTCAGACTTCTGTAATGCTTAGAAATCTGAGCTACTCCAACACGGAGCCCATGAGGTTTGGGACCTCGCCCTGGCAAGGCAGGACTTCACTAAATCTAAATTTATAGCACAGGCAAGGCACCCGACTGGGCTGTAGTAAGGGCTGGTGCTCCCAAGAATTCTAAACTTTCACATATATTGGTGATATATATGTACCACTGTGCCCAGGAATAGTTTGGGTTGGTGCTAATTAGACCAGGAAGAAAAAGGCTCAGAAATTCTGCAGATGAAGAGAAGCACAGATAGTCAATGCCTGTTCTCTGGCACTGCTTTTATCTGCTAATATCAATATATTTGAAGCTATTTGAAGTTATCAATAGAACTTCAACAGCCTAGTGATAAGTGAAGTTATCAATGCAACTTCCCTGCAGTAAGATCCTCTAAAATGTGTTGAAAAGGGAGAAATGTTGAATGAAACAAACATAAAGTGACCCTGGCTCAGGTAATGCACAATATTTGCTGCTATAAATTTAAGGGTCTGAATCATCTGTTCATTATCAAATAATGTTGGAAAATCATTTGTCATGGAGGATTGAGTTTTCTGAATTCCGGTCAGATGGACATCCCAGACAGCAGCTGCACAAACAGGAATGTACCAGAGGTGTCAAGAGCCTCTGTTTTATTACATAAAGTTGTGCAAAATTCAGCAGGTTTTGGGCTCACTGGCAACTCCTTTGAAGATTTCCCATTTTATGCTTTGTGTGAACTTTGAGTTTGGAGTTTGAGCAAACCCAGCACTTCTGATCCCTTCTTGGGGGCTATCCTGTGCTTCAGGTTGGACACATGTTTAAAGATTTGATGAATTAGGACTCAATAGGAAAACTTCAAAGAGAGATGGGAGCTTGAAGATTTAAAACAGAGAAAATAGGAAAAACTGCTTCTATCTGACCTGTGCCAGGCTGTGAACCCTGGTCTTAATTATTAACATAGAACAAGTAACATCACGAGCAAGTGAAGTGCACATCTCTACACTGAGGAGCTGTAGGGGAATTTATCCCTAAAGTAAACTCCCTTTCACCCCAAGTTAGCAGAGTGGATTCAATTCCACTGTAGATATCAGCTGTTATAGCTCTTCTAAAAGTCTTTCACTATCTTAGAACTTATTTTAATGGTGCACATTGTGTGATTCCTCTGATATTTTTTATGGCCATAAAAAATCTTTTCAGATTTCTGACATCATATCATAGAATCATGGAACGGTTTGGGTTGGAAGGGACATTAAAGACTCTCTAGTTCCCCCATGGCAGGGGGTTGGAACAAGATAAGATTTAAGGTCCCTTCCAACCCAAACCATTCTATGATCTATGATATTTAATCTCAAGAAGACAAGTAGTGGTAGCAGGGTTTGAGATGATCTGGCTGTGAAGACTACTGGATTTAGAGGTTGGGAATAATGATTTTTTTTGCCTACACTAGATTTAACTGTTCACAGTGTAATTGTCTGGTGTGTACTGGTTGGCTAAGCTCCCATTCTGATGGAGATCTAGACTGCAATGTTCAGCCAATGGAGTTCAGAGAGAAATTCTATTTATACTGATGTAGATGTCTATGTTAGGCCTGCTTAATGCAGATTTCTCCTGGAGACCGCACCAGGAGATACACAGCTGGCTGCAGTGGAGGCTCCTACAGGCGCCTGAGCAGAGTTAGAAGTCCAGGTTAGAAGCTGATCTGGCCCCAGCATCTCTACACTAGCTGGAAAAGAACTAGAAGCTGGTCTCAGCTCCACCTCTGGGTCTGGCAACACTCATCAGTCCCTAAGCACAATCAGAGAAGACTCTGATTTAAGGCTGGGGAAGTACCTGTGTAGGATCAAGGCCTGTGCTCCTCCAGGTGCCCATCTTCAGCCCAACACTTAGTGTCTACAGAGGACATGAAAGAAAGTACTTACTGATCCAGGAGCTGCCTGCAGGAGCCTTGCCCTTCAACCCACTGAAGTGCAGCAGAGAAAGAAGGATGGAAGCTGCACCAGTTGACAGCTTTTGTAGCTGAAGCCTTCAGCACTTTATCCTGACTGCTATTTCTACTTTAAACACAGGAATCCTTGGGGATTAGCCACCTCGTATCACATTTCCTCTGTGCGCATGTAATAGGGAATTATCTCTTTTTCCACAAGCTTAGATAGCTCATTAAAATCCCTCTATGAGCATTCTGCATAAATAAGGATGTTTCCCTTGATGTGCAAGTGTAGTTGGGTGTTTTGGAGCGTGTGCATAAGTGAAAATATGCACACACCTGGGCGCTCTGTGGGTGCATACGCACAGCTCTGCATGAGGATGGGAGTGGGGTTGTTCATACACACGTAGGATGCACACAGACGTGTGCAAGAATAAACAGGACTGTCAGGAATGTGTGCATTTGCAGACACGGAATTACCCTCACCTCTCCCTTCATCCCAGCAGATGAATGGAAGAAGAGGGATGGTGGGTATTTTTGGGATCCCATTCAAAGTCTGGGGGACTAAACGTTAGTTATCACAGGATCTGTCTGCTGGGTGCCTCATGCTCTATCAGAACCCTAATAACTAACAGATTTTGGGACATTGGGACACAGAAGTTTTCTGTCCAACCAAGGAAAGAAGGGTGGCTCAGCTGGTTCTGCTAGAGAATATATGACACAATTCTAAACCTTTATAGGACTATGAAATTTGCTTAATGCTATGGTCTCTAAATAACTCTCTGGGACAGCTCTTCACACGTTAATTTTTTCATATATCAGGTAATGGATGGAAAAAATTAACAATCTGTATCCTCAGCAAGTCATGTATTCCCCTCTGTGGCCTGAGCAAAGACAGGAGCACCTCCAGGATGTTTCATCAGACTTATCTTTGATAGATATCTTAGATGACCCCACTATTTCAAAGTGGCCCTCTGGAAGATCCTACCTCACTCTCGAATGTGTCTGATGCATTGCCTAAAGCAAAAACATGAAATTGCACAGCAACTCCTGAGCTAGTAAATCCTTCTGACCCCAAAACATCTATAGACATAACTAGGATAAAATTCTAATGAAGTTTGGACTTGGTGTGCATGTACCATGGGTCTTTGTCTTCAAAACAGCTTCTTAAGCCTGTTTAAACCAGTACATTAAACATCGCTCAGGAACTGAGTCTAAATATATCATCAGTCTCTGGCTTTTTAGTATGACTTAGCTTTCCTTATCCTGGATTTTTCCTATGTTGTTTGGAAATTAGTGAAGTAAAATTGTTTCAATAGGTAATGTACTTTGAGGCCAGTCTGTTTTGGAAGCCAAAGAGTTAATTAAATGGTCATGGTAAGCCATTGTCAAATGATCTCAGTAGCTTAGAGGAGCTTCTGGGGCTGTTTAGCTAATGAGGAAGGATGCAGCCTCTTCTTCCTATTATTTCTGCTTTGATTAATTTATATTGGTTCAGAACTTGAGTTTCTATGCTTCTGGACCATCCACTTGTGAGGTGTGATTTGGCTCACATCTAAAGCAAGACAACTTTCTGAATAGACGGGAGAGATTTGACCAGTAGATGCAGAAAATGACTTATTCAAACTCAGAATGTGGTCCTAGGAGCAGGTTGAATGCAGCAAACTTGAACTACATCACTGGGCAAACCTGCACCTTGAATAGGCACAGCCAGCAGGGGTTATGGATGTTAGTTATTTATTTGCATGTGTTTTAGTTAAGGGAGCAAACACCATTAGAACATCATATGCCGTCTAAATCAAAATTATGGATTTTAGTTTCCTCTTTCAAAATCATACCTGAAATGTGTTAAATGTCTCTGGATGTCGAGGTCTAATATTGGAGTCGGTCTGGAGGATCCGAGGGGTGATCTGTCTTGACTTAGAAGGTCTTGGAATTCTTTACATATTTGTCTAAAAGGAAAATGGAAATCCTTAAATAAGACAGGTGTAATTCTTCCCATAAAGCTAATTCCCAAAACACTGTCACCTTATGCTGAATGATCTCATTCACATCAGAATTGCTTGGCAGAAGAACTGTTAGAGAAATTAAAAGCGAACAAATCCATCTCTGGCCTCCCTGCTCAACATCTCAGAGCCAACAACATACAGAATCTCTTGAACAGGAATAGTTTCCCTCTGAAACCCTACTAATGCTGATATTTTAAAATGCAATTTTTCTCCTGCATAGGACCCAGTTTGGCAGTGTTAAGCCTGGCTTAGCTTGCCTACATTGGCAACAAGGTTTATGGTTAAAGGAAATGATGGACCAGCATTAGAATATGCCTGAAATGTGTAAATTACTTCATTATTTACTTTGTGTAAATACACCAATACTTGTACCTGGGCTTGTGTACATCACGGGCACTGCTTTACCTGCAAGTTGAAGTCCTGGATATTTTGGGCTTGCCTTCTTTAGCCCAACCCTTAAGACAAATAGAGCACTAGGGGTTGTGAAGGAAGGACCCCTTGTAGTGAGAATTCAGGGTCTATATTTTCTGGTCTCCCACCAGCATAGTAGCCCATCTTCTTTGTAAAGGATGGGTGGTCTTACAGTTTTCCCTTTCCCACTCAGTCTTCCCTGAGGCTCCTCAAGATGCCTCAGCACTTGGGGATTAAATTTACTCCCTGGAATTCCTCTGTGTAGGCCCTAGCTCTAGGAAAGGCCTGATAATAGGGCTTTTTCATTCTTGCATTGTTGCTGTATTGTTGTTTGTAAATTGGCCTCGGACTATTCTACCAATAGTTTTTTAAAAAAATAAGCCAAATCAGTTCATTTAGCTCATGTCCTCAGAAGAGCATTATCTGGACCATGGATGAATAGACATCACTTACTCTCACTTGGTTTATGATTCAGTTAATTAAAAAAAGGAAAGGGAGCCTCTCCAAATTAGCATATAATTCTCCATTGCCTGTATTGGAAACATAGGCACTAATGGGGGATCAGGAGGGCATAATCACCTTCAGATGATCAGGACACTCAGCTGGGGGCCTGATATTCGTTGGATTAACCTGAGCCTGATCACAATGACTACATGTAGCCTGGTAACAGTGCCACCCAGTGAAGTGTAGAGTGACAACGGCCATCCTCTCACCTGCAGACCATTTGTCACCATCTGATAACATCCATATAGTTATGCTCCTCTGGTCTCCTAAACCCTGTGGCTTCCTGTGAATAGACCCTGTTGTGGGCTGTCTTAACAGAACTTGCCCAGAATATATTTGGGAGAATTCAATGGGCTATTCCAACATTTTAATAACATGGACAATCGCAATCTGATGACTCTGACTGTGTGTGGTTCGCTTTGATAGCATAGATGCAACCACTGTGCCTAGGGGCAGTTTCTAATACTGAAGAACATCTCTATGGTCCATGATTCCTTTCAGGAGACTCATTGCACACCTCGTCCTGGATAAAATTTGGGTTTTCATTATCACCTTGTAACTCTTGTCTTTTGAGACAGGGGTATAATGGAAAAAGTGAGTGAACTCAGCTTGGTCTTTTGGTCCTTCATTGCTGAGTTACAGGCAAGAAAACTGTGCTAAACCGGTTTTACCCTTCACTTTATTGCTGTGGTACAAGCTGGGAACAGAGATCTTGGATACTACAGCTCTCTCTTGACTAAGAAGAGAAGCAGAAACCTATTTCCTGCTGTGCTGTTGGACCCCATCCAAGCCTGATTTCTCTAAATGCTTGTCATCTGCATGGACCTAGACACCAACTGCTTGAAAAGACAGCATCACCCCAGCCTTTCAGGCAAAGAGAGGTATTCAGCAGAAATGTATGTAAATGCAGCATACAGTTTTAATGAATCAGGTCCTTAGAGGAAAAACAGTTCCTTTCAACAACTGAAAACAGTCAGTCATTTTGGCTTCTAAACAATCCACTATCCCCAGTCGGCCCTGTCAGCACTGCTCTTCTCTCCTTCCTCCAACCTCTACTTTCTACCTGTTGAAAAAGTTCATCTTAAAAGTTCTTTTATTTTAACAAAGGAAAGTGTCAGAACCAAGTGTGCAATTAAGTTCCCTTCTATCTTCACGTGTCAAAAGTCTTTACTGAATGTTGGCAGATTGAAAGAAAAGGAAAAAAACTTTTTTATTATACATGAAAACCTGCAAAAGGCAGTAACCTACTTTTTTTTCAAGGGGATTTCTAGGCAAAGTGGTGTCTCAGAGCCTCCACTACCAGTAAAATATCACCTGGGGTAGTGACAGGGAGATGGGTTGGCAGTTTTTTGCTGAGTTGGACTGTGACTTTGAAAAAGCAAAGGAAGATGGTTGTGCTGTCCTAGGGGACACAGATTAATGAAACTAGTCCTGGTCACTCCTGCATGGGAGACATCTAATGGTGCATGGTCAGATGATCCAGTATATGACCAGGAAAAGATAAAACATTCAGTACTGGGTCAGAAAAAGAGCCTATGTGGGCCATGGTCCCTTATCAGTGGCCAAAGCAAACGCCTGGTGTTGAGTACAAGAGTGGGGCAAATGTGAGCCCATGAATCTGATTTATTCCAAGTGTGGTAGAGTTGCCAGGTATCCAAGGTCCAGATATCAGAGAAGTGTCATGAGCCAGATGCTGATTAGTCTGTGCTGACTGTAATCAACTCCACAATAAAATTACTATTCGCAGTGTTCTGGTTTGGTCTGTGTGAATGTGGGTGTATCTGTCCCTCTGATCATGTGGAAGACTTTGTGCTGTGAAACTCTGGGATGTTCCCTGTAGGACACTGTGCCTCTCCATCAACTGGAACAATTGACACAGCCTTCAGCAATGTTGCATTTGTCCAAGATGCAAACGGGTCAGGTTCTGTCCCCTGCTGTAAAGCCTTTCAGGCTCTCCCATGCCTCTGCAAGGGGAACTAACCCATGTTTAAAGACCCTATAAAACCCAGTCCCACTTTTTTTTCCCCTATTTCTGTGTGAATTAATACGTATCATGAAACCTTTTTTAACATTTCTAGGGCTAACAGTCCAATATCAGTATCCTTTGCCCAGAATTGTGACAATTCAGTCTTTTTTTGGAGCATCTTGCTCTGTCTGAAAAACCATCTACTTGCCTAGACATTCATCTGCTCAGTCAAAGGAGGTGAAAGAAAGAGAATAGTAGGAGACTGGCTTCTCCCATTGTTTACGCCTTTCCTACCCTTGCAGCTCTTCCTCAGTCTGTTTCACTCCCATCCTGCTGCTGCTGACACTTGTGTTCAGCAGGGTACACTGGCTACACAGCCCAATCATCTCTTCTTCCCATGATGATTGCCAGGTAAAGCTCTGATTCTTCATTGTCTAGTCCATAAAATTGTTAGAATGGACCATGACATCATCCTGTTGCACCAGTCTGTACTGTCCCAGGCAGGTCCTGAGTTTGCAAATGTGAGACACCATTTCCAAGAGATAGCCTTGGAAGATGAGGCAGTTTAACACAATGAATGCCATTTGTTGCATGATGGAGAATGTTGGTTTTGCTCTCTGTGTTTCCACCAGCATGCTCTCAGACCAGATAAGCCTGAGAGGGCAGTGAAGAGTCACTTAAGCTCAGCAGCCTCCATGTGTTTCCTTTTGGCATCTAAAGCTGCAGTTTTTAGCCGCTACTGGCCCAAGGGCCGCAGTTCTGTGCGTGGCAGCTGAACTACTTCCACTCAGGGTGGGTGGATTGCTTGATGACAAGGTATGGATGCCCTTGATGTCAAGGAGGCCTGGGACCTCCTACTGGACACTGGAGGCTTCCTCCTTGTAGACATTTAGGGCTCTGCTCTGTTTCGTTACCCTCATGTAGATTTTTAGTACCAAAGACATCCATAACCACTGGTAGATAGAACGCAGTAACAAAAAGAGATTTGTGTGCCCCTGGAGCAGCAGCTCATGGCCAAATTGCATAACCCAGTTCAACTCAAATGGCAGTGAGTGCCCATATCTGGGCAGCTGAATTGAGCCACTGAATTTGTGATGTCTAATCCATAATGGAATTACACCTAGATATGAAAAACTGCGGAAATTATCTTACTTTTGCCGCTTATTTTCCCTCATCACCTGTATTCTAGGGATTGTGGAAATAAGTTTGTTCTTTTGCCTTATTTTTCCTCAAGACCCCACAGGTGAGCACTTCTATGGGCTTCTGGCTCTGCCCCACAGTGGACAGCAGCAACACACACAGGCAGTGGCACTCCAGCTCTTTCCACAGACAAAGCTTGCCATGAGTGATCTTACCACCCTGGAATTTCTGGGTTGGTTTTGGTGGCAGCATAGCAATCCCCCGCTTTTTCTGGTTCTATCACTCACAAGCCCATGAGAAGTTGTGGAATTGCATAAATTGCAAACCTAGAGCTTAGGTATGGCTGGTGAGAAGTTGAAACTCCTGATGATTGTCTGGAATTCTTTGTATCAGACACCTGGAAGCATGGCTTGGAAATGCCATGCTAGTGTTGTGACGTCATGGACCCGTGCCTCCTGAAGCACCTGGGCAGGACTGGGAATCCCTGTTCTCCTTGCAGGCAGGAGAGGGCAGTAGTAACACACACATTGACCCATCTCTCCCTGTTACCAGCACTGACTGCAGGAGGATGTGGCCTTTCTATTATCGCCAGAGTTCTCTGAGCAATTTCCTGGTGCTTTTAACTCATAGGAGGGGGGAAAAAGTAATTTTGTTCCTAACAAGTGCTGGGTTACAGCCTACAAGCCCAAAGTTCATCATGGTTAGAGGTAGTGCATGCCCATGATACCCCATCTCAGTAGAGAAACAGGGTAAGAAAGTAGGTATGGGGTGGTGAGGAAGGGTAGTGGGACTCCTATGTGCCCCTGAGTGACACAGCCTTTGAGGACAGGACGTAACAGTGACCCACCAGTTATTACAACCAGAGCCAGGGAAAAATGGAGAAGATTTGTATCGTTATGGTTGAACTGTGTTCCATAAATGGCACAAATCCTCAGCTAGGTGGCAGGATGTTAATGGGCTACACAGCAATGGGGAGACACAACTAGCAGACAGGAATTTCTTCTGGCCAATTAGTTTATTCTCATGCCTCTGAAACCCCTTGAGCCCTTAAAAGAAATGTGAATAGAGGTAAGAATAAGATAATATTCCATTATTCCTTTCAATGTACGAGGGAATTAGGAATGTGATATATGAGGTCTCTCATCACCTTCACAACCAGAAAATTCCCCCTGATCCGCGTACTGATCCTTTTATCACCCCAGGGAAGGATCACAGGCTGTATTCACGGGATTCACAAGCCTGAAATGTTTCATTGCATCTCATCTCATCTTGTCATCATCCCAGCGATCTCTGGGTCACTCTCAGGGCAAAGTGCTCTGGATGCAAGAGGGACACCAAGGCCAGGAGTCCTGGCAAAGCAGAAGGACATTGGGATACAAAGGACAATCCTGTTACCTGTCAGCCCTTTCCCCTAGTACTGGGTAATTCATCCCTGTTGGATATATCACAGCCTGGAAGGTTTTCCAAACACTTCCAGCATGGAGGGGATGATTTGAGAGCTTGGATTTGTGGTCTCTGCTCTCCTGTAGCCTCATGTGTGACACTGCAGTGAGCACAGAGAGAGTGTGAACGTGCTCAAGGTTACCCCACACAGTCAGACCACACACCTAGGGCAGGTCTACCCTGCTCCACATAGACTATTTATTCCTGTTTCCCATGGCTCACGAAGGCTAATTCCTCCCTCATCAAGGCTAATTAACCTAGATGAAATGTTATCCTAACATGATGTTACTGCTCCAGGGAGACGAGTGGCTTGTTTAGAGTGAAGTCTGATGCCTCTTTGTGTCTTTAATGTCTTTAGCAAAGCTCCCCTGCTGTTGTACATTGTTCCAGTGCCTTTGACTTCAGGGGAACTCTTGCAGATTGCATCCAGAGAGGATCTGTCCTTCTGCAAAGCAGCTCTCCCTCAGCAGACTAATGAAAATTATCCAACAGCAACCAGTACTTTAGTAGAAGCTCAGATCTCCTGCTCACATGCAAACAGGAGACAAAGCCAGCTTCTGTCCCACAGATCTTACCGTGTAACAGTATCCTCTGTTCTTATCTAAACCAAAGCATCTGGGAAGATGCACGTGCCCCCTTAACCACAGGCAATGAGAGCACAGCCACTGAAACCTCACTGCAGTAAATAAGGTCCCTCTTTCAGCATCCCCGATGAGGATCTCTCTCACCCGCAGTCAGTGAGCACTGTTGTGATAGCAGCCACCACAATCCCAGCTCCATACTCCCACTCCTCCCTCCCCCAACCCCCAGATCCAACATGGAGAAGTGACAGACCGGTTTCTTTTTTCGCTTCCCCTCCCTCCTTACTTTGTCGCTAGGATCATCTTTTTCCTCGCTGTCTGCTCTTTCTGTTCCATGTGCTGTCTGGCAATGTGCTCTCCTACTGCCTTGGCAGGGAACTCTGTTTCACAGGTGTAGCCGAAATCTCTGGCCAAATGTAGTGCTTCCCCTGTGGTCAAACAAAATGGGTCAGTCATTTTTTAGGGTTGTTGTTATTATCATCATCATTATATTGTTGTTGTTATTATTGTTACAGGACTTATTACACTCTTTTTAAAAACCCCAAACAGTAGCAAGTCACTTCTGTAGACAGTCATTCTCAAGTCAGTTACACATTTCAGCCCAATTGGCCTGTTGGTATTCAGTCAGCAGTTGGTGCCAGGCAGAAGATAGGGTGGATATTCGTCTCATCAGGTGGAAGGATGCCCTCTCATGAGGAAATACTGGCCAAGACACTTGGCCTTGCCTTGCCACCAGTGAGTACCGGGCAGCTGCCCAATTTTGCAAACCCTGTTCATCACTGATATTCAAGGCTTGGAAAGGAGCAGAAAGTAGGAATAAATAACCTTGAAGAATTGTGTCAGCCTTTAGTGCTTCACTTCCCTGTGTCTAATGGAAGAAGAGCTCTCTAGCCCAGGAAAGAGCCAGGAGGATAACATACGTCCCAGTGTATTTCCTTAGAGGTTAAGCCATAGTACAAATGCCCCACACCAGAGAAGGGCAGATCCCTACAGAGAGCTCAATAAATAATCCGATTTCCAAAAGGATTGCAAACAAAATTGACCACACAAAACAAAAAGGGAAGATGACAAGAAAGACAGTTGCTATTTCACAGGTGGTTAAATCAAGGTCAAAGAAGCACCTGGCTCAATTCGGCTTTTGAGAAGTATGTGGCTTGGAGTACGTCTTTACTTCACTGCAGAAACTGAACACCAGAACCCAACCCTGTGCTGGATGCCAAATGCCTCTGGAAGAACAGGACCATCTTCACTAGCTTAGAGAATCCAGAATTTTATTTTAGGGTTTACTGAACACTCTGACCTGCACACTGTGACTCTGACAACCTCAGTGTGGGATTTATCTGATCAAAAGCAGCTGCCTGGATTGTGAACATCTGTGCCTAAGTTAGTCTTTCCCTGGTGGGAAATAGGCATTTCCAGGTGACACTTGCTCTCATCTGATTGTAGAAAGAAGAAATAGGTCAGCTACCAGAAGCATACGTTGAAGCACATCTGCATGAGTGACTAACAGAGATGTGCTCCAGCATAGTTTTGGAGTTCAGGGTTTGTGGGTTTTTGCTTTAGTTTTGTTTTCTTTTCAGAGTTGCGAGTTTGATTGCCATCAGGAGAAGTGGCATTGGACTCTGGCTCTTTGAAGTTCAAAAGGCTGATGCTGTCAGGAGGGATGCAGGACATGTTACTCCTCCCTTTGAGAACATCTGAAGTGGAATTCATCAGATTAAATGTCAATATTGATGTCTGACAATACTCTCATGTCAGTGGAGACAAACTAGCACTTGAAGCATAGTATCGGCCTATGCTAGAGTAGAAGGTAAAAGGGAATCCGAGTAATTATGGAAAGTCTAGATTAGAACTCAGGAAATCACCTTCTGCTTCATTGCCTTAGATGAGGCAAGCCTATTCAAGGCTTTTCTAAGCCTAGCCATGAATATTTCCAACTATGGAGATTCCACAGCTGTTCTAAGCAACATAATAAAATGTTTAATTATTAATTTAACTCCATTTAATCATTAAATTAAATCATTAAACACCCAGAAGTGCTGATTTCTCCCTGTTTGCTACGATCTGACATGAAAAGACAGATAAAACTGCAATGAAGATGAGGAGATGAATCCCATCCTCAGCAAGACTTGGCTAAGCCAAGGAAGAGGAGAACTTCCATGGAAACAGTGGTCCTGTGCCAAGGACGGTGAGGAATAAGAAACCACATGCACTGACCTCTATTCCAACTCCATTCTCCCCCTTTTCAGATATTATTGTCTCCCCTTCTACCACTGGGGTTTTTACTGGGAGAACACCTTGATTGCACAAGCAAATACTTTACTGTGTGTTTATCTGCCCTAGTTTATTCAGGTACTGACAAAATCCATGCACCACTGCCAGGCAATCTGTTTGCTGATACCAGCCAGCAACAACCTCTGCAGCTGTAACCAGCTTTACAGCGAAAATTGAAGATTATAGTCAAAATCATCTGCTTTCTTTGGATTTTTTTTTTAAAACATGATTTCCAGTATTCCTAAAAAGAACAAAGACATTAACAAGCAATCGGTATCTCTAACTTGAAAGGAGAAGTGGTTTCCACTTAGTTTGCAGCTTCTGGGAAAGGAAAATAATTTTCAGTGAAAACAAGATGGATTTCAGTGAAAACAAAATGGATTTCAGTGATAAGTCAGCGGAGAATCAGAATGAACAGAAACATAGCTGACTGATTGCTTTGTATTTCAAACAGCTATCCCAGACTTTTTCATGGGTGAGAAAGGCTACGAATTTAAGCCATAGCTTTTAAATTTCTCTAGAGTTGTTTCGAAATGTCTATTTCAGATACACTTTTACTCTTCCTTAAATAAAGACTTACAGAATAAATCAGTTTCAGAAGAGCACCAGGTTTTTCTTTTCAACTAAATTCCATTAAAATACTTGATAGGTTTATCTTCATTCCAGCATGGAAAGAAAATAAAAGTTGAACCCCTTGAAGCTGTCATCAGGTGGAATTGCAATTCTCCAGACAGCTTCATCATGGTCCCAATTAGTCCCAGTAATAATACAAGGAATGTAGACAGCAAAGAATTTAAACATTTAGCCACTGGAAAAGTCCTGGTTTCTTCAAAAGTGCGGAGCCTTCTGTGATGGAATGTAGGCATCCATTTAACACGATCAACAACCAAGTGACTGAAATGTGAATGTTTTCACTTAGTGTTAGGGAAAGAGGAATGAAAATGTGAATTGTAATTCAAACTTGTATTTAAAAAGAAGGTTTATAATATTTACTAGAGCTGAGAAAATTATATTAAACTGTTCTGATGATCTGAGAAAATTATTCAAAAGTATAAAACCTGTCTGGAGCTGGGATTGTGATTGTGGTTGAATGTTAATGGTATATGTAGATATAAAACCATGAGCAAAAAGAAACAAAATTGCTTATCTCTTCGTGGATATAGATTGGTAAAAATGTAGATACAAACATAATTACTGTTTTAAGTGAAATAATAATTAAAATATTTTAAATTAAAATCGCAAGTATTTTTTCTGGAAATGGAAAGCTCATGTATACTTCGAATGAACTTTGGAGCTATGCATATTTATTCATATAAGCATGCATGTACTATAAGGAGTAAGCATCCTGAATTATAACTACAACTTCTAAATATAAATAAAAATTTGGACATGAGAACACCTTGCAGAACAAAATTTCTCCTATCTCACTGTTGAGCAAAGATGTTAAATCAGGATCAAATGATGATTTGATATTTAGAAGTGGACTGTGATATGCTTATTTTTTTGTGAATGGACATCCCTGTGATTACTGTACAGTAGGACTACGTCTGCTTGGTGGGGGGAAGTAGTCTATACAAAATGTCGTAGAATATGTTCTTTCTTTTTCTACAGCAAAATTCGGACAGACATTTACTTTGGGAGAAAATGTGTAAATGCTGGAAATGTGGATGAACTGACCTTTTTTCTTTTACCTTAGATCTGCCATCTTCTGCCTAGTTGTTATTTACACTAGGGTAAGAATCGTAATGAAGGTAAAAACCGTTAAAATCTCTGACTTTTAGAGTTAGTTACATTGTTTCAATCTAAACTCAATCTAAAATCAAATTTCCCTGTGAGTGGTACCCGCAGCTCTTTCCTCCTGCGGACACAAAGAGCAGGTGTTGGGAATCTTGGACTCTTCTTAAACCCAGCACACAGCTCTGCAGCTCCTGGCAGCGCTGCCTCTCCTCTGCAGTTTGACAATTGACCAGAGAGCTTTGCTCCATGGAAAAGGACAGTTGCTGGAGCAGAATTGGCAGAGACAGCTCTGGAAAGCCTCGGTGGAGAGAGCAGCCATGTACCTCGAAAGGTTTCTGTGGGCAGGTGCAAGGAGCGGTGAGAGGGTCCCCCGGGGCCAGCAAGAGTGAGAGCTGCTCCTATGCAGAGTGAAGGCAGGAGCTGTGTCCCCAGGAGAGGGACACTCGGCATCTGAACCTCCCACTCTCTCCTCTGCTGTGCCTCCTCCGGATGCTCTACCCAGCAGAAATGTTACTCAGGGGGAGGAGGGACAGGCGGGAGGTGGAAGGAAAGTTTATTCTATTTGTAGGGTGAGAAGGGAGGAGGAACAAGTGGAAGGATATTTAAACAAAGGCTGGTGGGGGAGAAGTGTGACAGTTGAGAGCACGATGAAAAAAGCAACCACTGACCTATTTTTTCTCAAGAGTTTTTGTCCCCAAATGATGAAGGTCATTAATTCTGTGTCTAGGAAGTTTAGTGTCTTAATCAGGTTTGACAGGAAAACAAACTCTAGAACTCTTTGTAAGTTTTTCTTTTTTTTTTTTGTCTGATTGTTTCAAAATTGTTCATGCACTGCTTTTACCTGCATCTGCAATCACATTCGTGATTCATTTCATCTCTAAGTGACCCGTTCAAACAGAAGGGGACATCTCTCCCCTTTTCACATCCTTCCTTGCTCCCACTGGAGATGCTTTTTTCTCTTCTGAGCCCGCAGTAAAGCTTAGCCTTGTAAATACTAGTATTTATTGGAGGAGCATTTATTTAATAGCTAATACATAGAAATTTTCCTTTTGGAGTTCGAAGGAAAAATGACCCTTCCCTCCCTCTAGTCCAGGCACTAGAGGGCATCCCTCGCCTGCAGGTTACACAAAGATGTGTCCCCAGACTGCTCAGGAGAGTCCTGCAACACTGACTCAATTCTCCCTCTCCGCCTTTCCACTCGTGCTGATTTATGTGCATGACAAAAAGAACAGAACTGATTTGTCAAACCATTCCGACTTCGGGCCGCACACGTCCCTACCAAAGACGCTGAAGATGCAACCTGACCAAACCAGCAGTACACATCCTGCAGCGAAGCTGAACTCCAAAGGAAAGAAATTTGCAGAAAACAGGAGGCCACAGAATAATTTTCATAAAATCTGAACCTTCACGTGATGGCCACAGCCTAGAAATAAATTGCAGTTTCTCGTTGAGTTTAACAGACTCACCAAAGCTCAATTATTTTAGTATGTTTTAGAGCATCAGTCATGCAGAGATTTTTGACATGGTTTTGGCCAATAAACATAATAACCATGCAACAAATTTTGCCTTAACTTACATCACACAGATATTCAAGAGGTTGGCCACCCTCCTACCTTAAAGAGATATTAAAACCTCAATATATTGAAGACTGTGATGACATTTAGTAATAATAAATTTAGAACCATCTAAAGAAGTCAAGAGTAACACAATCCTGGGTCCTTATGAGAGGTACACAGAGTGTACATGATATTTTAGATATTTAATGAAACTAAAAAATTATTATTATTTCAATTTGTGTAATGATGTCACACAGAAAAAGCTAATGCTGCTTTCTCTCTGGATTCTCTAAACCACACAATAAGCCTGTGTCCTTCCATTTCTGCCTCCTCCAGCAGCAGGAACCACTGAAGGATGGGTTTCCTTGAAGAAATTGTACTGTAAATGAGTTCCACCTGGAAGGAATATCTGCATGTCCAGAGTGAGAACAGCTTATACCACAAAGAATTCAGTGAGCACCGCCAAGTTTGACCCAGGATTGATCATGCAGACAGAAAATGAGCTTCACTTGGTTTTTTGTTGGAATATTAACACGGTGGTGCCTTTCCCAAAAATTCCAGCAGATAAAATTTGTGGTTATCATATCCAGGCAAAAAGGTCTCTGCCAAAGTGAGCTCAGTCACATCAGTATTTATCTTTAGGACTCACAGCAAGGCAGTCCAAGAACAGAAGGAAAACCAGAGGCTTGATAGAAGGCTTGCTACTGGCTTTGAATAAAGGGCAGGGATGTAGGCACAGCTCCATTCTTGGGAAACAGGAATCTAATCCTGACTTACAGTAGAGGTACTCAGCCATCAATCCCAGGCCAGCAGTTGTCAGAGAGCCACCTCCCTCCCAGTCTCTTCTGATGAATGAATAACTGACCACGTAGAACCCCAGAATCATGGAATGGTCTGGATTGGAAGAAACCCCAAAGTTCATCTCAGTCCAACCCCTTGCCATGGGCAGGGACACCTTCCACCAGACCAGGTTGCTCCAAGCCCCGTCCAAGCTGGCCTTGGACACTTCCAGGGATGGGGCAGCCACAGCTTCTCTGGGCAACCTTTGCCAGAGCCTCCCCGCTCTCATAGGGAAGAATTTCTTCCTAATATCAGCTTTCAGCTCAAAGCCATAGCTCTGTTTACTAATAAACACCAGCTGTGTTTATTCTTCCCTGACCCGAGATGCCTGAAGGTGGGAACAGCCCTTGCTCCTCTAAACTGGTACCTTTTCTAAGACTGTAACTCCATTAGAGCTTTCTCTTGCAAGCAGGTGTGATATGGACACACCTGTAGTTCAGAGCAGCCCCACTGGAGTTCCTTGTGCTCAGTGTTCCCTGAAAATCTCAGTCCCTTGTCACAGATGCTGACAACCTCCAGTGTTGAGGATTCAGTGCTATTTCAGCCTTGATGAGTCTCCATCCTTTGAGAAAATAAAAAACTCACAAAGTCCTGAGCAAGCTCTTCTAATCGACCCTGCTTTGAGCAGGAGGATTGGCCTGAGAGACCACCAGAGGTGCCTTTCAGCCTCTATCCTTCCGTAATTCTGTAATTCTGCAGTAATATGTGCTGAGACCTCATCCTACTTGCCTAGATCTGTACGGACCTTTCAGGTTATGATCGTAGAAGGTATTGACCTTTAGGATGAGCTGAGTTCTCTCAACATCAAGGAGAAGGGATCTGAAATTCCCAGAGCTGCTACTCACAGCCAGACAACAAACTGGGTACTTAGTGGATTCACCCTTAATAGAAGAGAGGCAGGTAGAGTTTCTTCCCTTTGCCTGAGGGGTTTGAACCTGCATCTCCCAGCTGAAGGTTTGAAGAGCCCGGCAGTATTTGGTGAATGATATTTAAACAACAAATAAAGGCCAAGAAAGTATCTCCTGGGCCTGTCTAGATATTATCTGAAAACAGATTTCATTCATTTATGTGTGTGGGGAAAAGGCTTGTCTAAATATTGTGCTTTCTTATGGGAGAAAAAAAAAATCATCACATTTTTGGACCAGCTCCAGGAAATTCACAAGTTTAAAAAGAAAAGGAGGATAAACAAAGCTACTTATAGAGTTGGTATAAGACATTCATCTCTCTCACAAGAACACTTGGATGATCGATTTGTAAGCACAAATCAATGCTGAGGAAACTGCAGGACCAAGACACTTGCTGGGGGCCAAGATATCTCAGAATGAACTTCCATTTTGCCACTCACTCTGTCTGTGGCTTTAGGCAAGTCAGGTATCTCATATATCACAAAATACAGATTATGGAATTTAACCCTATAGTCGGAAAGGGTTGCATACAATGAAACATTTCAATTATGTTTATATTACATTGAAATATTAGAGACCCTACCTTCTACCAAGGAAGTCAAGAGTGTGACATTTGCTGCTTTTCTTCTTCCTGCAGGCAAATTCAGTCCCAGCCTGTCTAATTTTTCTCGCAAGCAGCGTCCTCCGTTCTTGGATTTTGCCCTATCATGAGAGAACAGGAGGAAAGAGAGACACTTGTCATTATTGTGCACCTTTTCTCCATGTTAATATAAGCCTAGAAATTGTACACATTTGTACACAAATGTGTGGGGTAATGCCTGCAGTAGTGACATCAATGGGAAATATTTCAGAGCTGTATTCTTAATGTCCTGCTTGATCTATGTGATTCTTTAACATTGGTCCTTTGGCAGAGTTAAAGGTTTTAATGCCCGTCATGGGGGCATCAGATCTTCAGGCAGCTTTCCACCTAGTGGAGCCCAGTGTCCTGATTTGGGCATGGAGCCTGGGATTACAGTGACTAAAAATAAATATTGACAGTGCAAACACTTACATCTGATTTAACCAAGCCAGGTTCCAAAGAAAAATTAGAGAGAAACATGACCTTCTAGAATTAGATTATAAAGATATCCACAATGGCTGGACTTTACTCATCTGGCTTGTCTGACTCTTAAAGGAAGCCAGATAGCTACTTAAATGTAGATGTCTATGTGGAACCCAGCTCTAACTATCTCTCTACAATTTATTTAGAGACCTGGGTACTCAAAAATGGTGTCTACAAAGCCAAAAAACTTACATGGAAGTAGGACATGGCAATAGGAAATGCTGAAGCTAAAATCTCAGCCATCGTTGGTTATCTGTGCCAAACACCTACATCCCTTTGTTCACACAAAAAGTGGGTCCTGGTGTGTCCCAGTGCTGCTTTTCTGTAGCACCTCAGTGTTTGAACCTACATCTGCTGCATAAGTGGATATGTCTCAAATGCTTCAGATTCTTCCTCAGCCGGAGGGAATTTTAATCCGTTTTGTTTTTTTATTTTCTTTTTTCAGACAGATGCAGCAGCCAGCTAGCAGTAAATAACTAACGTTAAAATGCTTGAACAATGAGTAAAACAGTGACCAGATATCTCCCATCCCAAATGAATGACCTGTCCATTAATTAGATAAGAGTCTACACTGTTGCTTTTTGTACAACAAATACATAATTAACCCCAAACTAGATTGAGGGGCCCTCAACTTAGAAAAAGTAACCACTAACTAAATATTTTGAGGGTCAGGTTCAGGTTCCTTCAGGCAGAGGAAGGAACCAAACATGGAATATCACCATTTGGGTATCTGTTTTTACGCATTATGCAATACCACAACTTTGACCACATTGTTTGTCAGGAAATATCTTCTGAAAAGAATTTTTTCTTTATTCAGAAGAACACTTTATTCCCAAGGCATGCTGCTTGGGATAATAGGTAACCAGTGGCTGCTGACAGGATGCAAAAACAAGCCTTCCAGGTCTCACGCAAACAATCAATGAGATTTTGTTTTCCTACATCTTTCCTGATCAAACACAGAGTGTTTGAGCCTGTTCTCTAGCTGTGAAACCCTCAGTTACAAACTGACTAAATCTGTTCAGTTGAACTCTCTGATTCATAGAACAGAATCAGCACATACAAACTGCAGGCTGTGAGAAGTCCCTGGCTTTTGCAAACTCCTGAACCATGCCCAGGGTTAATTTTGGAGATGAGATATTTAGTCTGGGTCAAAAACCTGTGGGGATCATTCAAGAATTTTAACAGAGGAGAGAAGTGAGCCCCCGCATTCAAGTCGATGCCCTTGAATCCTTAATAGCTTGCACTGTATTGATGAAATCTACAGCATGAGTATTTAAAGTGAAAATTAGCTGAACGTTTCTCCAGGATGAAGCAAATAGAGGGGAAAATTTCAGCAGATGTAGGTTTTGGATTTCAATGCCTACAGAGGCAGTTAAATGGGACTTATGCCTTGAAAACAATTCATGGTCTACGGTCATTATTCCCCAAGACGGCTCGAGACAGCTCTTGAACGCCTGCATCTCTCAGGCTGCTTAAAATGACTTTCAGTATAAGCACGAGGATCAGTGTGGCCTTCAGTGCCAGCAGTGAAATAGCCGATGACTTTCCAGCTAGTTTTGATCAAAGGGTGTTCAAGCAGCTGATGCCATCTGAGCTGACGCCTCGGGGACACCGCGACTTAGATATGCCTGGATGAATTACAGTTGCCTCCTGGTTTTCCTCTTGCAATGTGAGGCACAGTCTGCCCCTTTCCCTCTTTCTGCTCCTGCTCTCTGCAGGTGCCTGCTCTGGCCAGGGAAGGGTCCGAGGCAAACATTTACCTAATTATTTGCTTCTCCTCCAGTATTTCAAAACAAGAAAAGTAAACTCATCTTATTCTGTCTTTTTTGTGCTCAAAAGATATGCAAAGAAAGGAAGAAAAAGGCATCCCTACACCTACTGTTTCAGTTTTTTTTGTTGAGTGAGTGCTGTAAGTATTCTTGGTAAAACGATTTGCTTTGAGATAGTTTCTCAGCAAGAATTTAGATTTGTAGCTCTGGTGAAATTTTCCACACACTGAATTTCCTTTTTTTTTTTAACAGGTTAAAGCAACCTCTATCAGTGTTTGATGAGTAACTGAACAGGGGAGGTAAAAAAAAAAACCCAGTTTGATGAAAAATGTAAACTTTGTCATTTATTGAAAATTCCTCAGTCTTCCCTTCTGATCCATCCCCTTCTGTTTACCCCAAGTATGACCACGTCTCCAAGCAGGTAAAAAGAATAAAACCTATCTGCTGAAAATAAAATAAAATAAAAAAAATACAGCAATTACAGTATTGTCTAGGAGTTGTTGTTCTCATCTTCAACTTACCTTCTCAAAATACCTCCGAGGAGGGAAGCGTTGAGGCATTCTGGTGGTGAAAGGCGCCTCTTCACCTCCGCGATGGTCACTTTGTACTTGGAAGTGGAGCTGAGCAGAGACAAGCGACCAGGAACAGAGCAGAACAGGTCGGTGGGGTTGACAACACAGGTGCCACCTACAAAAAGAGGAAATATTAGAGTGGGGGAAAACCTCACCTTCTGTGTTTTGACAAACTCAGCCATGAAGGATAATTCTGTGGTTCTGTTGTGGTTGCTTTTGTTTGGGTTTGGTTTTTCTTATGGTGCATGTGGTTTGGCTTTCTGTAATGTTATTGTTTTGAGAAAAATGAATGGGTTGAAATTTCAGCGTGGGAACAGTGAAGTATTAGATTTCATAAGCTTTACAGTCAAAATACATCATTATGGACATTTGATATCATTTGATTTCATGCTCTGAAAAAATTACCAATTATCACTAAAGTTTCTTCAATCTAGTGTGATTAAAAAAATAAGATTGAACCCTCACTCCCAATTTTAAAAAACACAGTTTGTAAAAAATTTAGGACATTGGCTCTAATGAGAAATGTAGAAATGTTAATTTTGCCTCTCATAGCAGTATTTAGGATTACGAAGATGCGAGAACACTATGGGTTTGCAGAGATTTTCAGCAAGAACAGCTTTCCACACCTTTGAACTCATAAATTCCTTCCAAAGTTAGGTCAAATCCTCAGCTGATATTAACGATTGAAATCTATTGAGCTACATCAGTTTATCTCAGGTTAGTTCTGCAATTGTTTATTTCTTGAGAGTGGCAATTACTTGGCCTGGGTCTAAAACTGCTGAATGATCACCAAAACTTTCAGTCAAGACTGAGATCAATAACTCCTGAGGCAAAACTGAGCTTTTAACTTAAAGTTAATATGAGAGAGAGAAAGAGAGGAAACTTTCTTTGCAACTGATCCGAGAGAGTAGAACGAACTCCCAGGGAAAAAAAAAGAAATAATCTTAAGGACTAACACATATTTTATCACCAAGCACAAAACATTTTTCTCTGACCTGCCTTCTCCAACCTGACTACAATAAAAAATTCGGTGGAAGAAATAAATCTTACCACTGCATGCATTATTCTTCCCTGGGGGAAAGATGAGAAAAAAAAGAATGAGCTGCATATGACAGTGATATAAAATATCATATAATTCAATGCACTACTAGAAGGAGTTCAGATGGTTTATGTGAGGATGATGATATAAAGACCTTCTTAGAGCAGAATTAATCTGTGCTCATCATTCATGCTTAAAGGAAACATACTGTACCTTTTAAGAAACCCTGATAATTTCTTTTTTCCTGTGAACACCTTAATCTTTGTTAACTACAATAGCTCACTGTGTTACGCTTAAAAATTTTAGTTTCTAACCTAAATTCTGTAATGAGAATAGAATAGAATAGAATAGAATAGAATAGAATAGAATAGAATAGAATAGAATAGAAAGAAAATTAAAAGCTCACTTTAGACAAGGTCCTACGCCTTTCTCTTTATCATCTTACACATGCAGCCCTCTTAAAATTAAGGTGACTCTGTTCCACTTCTCACAGAGACAGACTGAAGGATGAACCTTCATTAAATGCAGATTATTGCTTGCTTACATAAGGCAAACAGAATTTCTTTCCAAATATTTCAGCTCTTGAAGGTATATTTAAACATTTGTGCTGACAGCAACACCAGAAAAGAACATCTCTTGGTATCAATCCCAGATGGGTGAGATCCTGACTCAGTACAGCAGGGTATTTTATGACTTCTAATTATGTTCCAGGGCAGATATTAGTGTCCACTGCTTAGACAGGATATGGAGACAATTCGTGCATCACCAAAATATAGACACATCAAGGGCACTGATGCACATTTTTACACAGCTCAAAACTACAATTAATGAGCTCATACGCTCAAACACAGAAATCTGGTGCCACATGCCTGAAATAATTTTGGGGCTGTGTTGTTTTGGTGTGTTTGGGTTTTCTTTGGTGGATTTTTTTCTTTTTTCCAGAAACCTGTAAATATTTTCAAGCAACATTTTCAAACTTCTGGTCTGTCAGGTGCATTTGTGAAGAGCGTTAACACTGAGTAGATCTGTTTGTTTGGCATCTGCCACACAATGCATATACACACGTGTATATATATATACGTGTCAAGAAAACAGTAGCACTGTGTACATATTTATTTACTTCAGTGAGTCTGTAGATTTTATAACGAGTGAGACTGTACTGAAATCAGTGTCATATTAAAGTTCATCTCCTTGCCAGGTTAAGCCAGTATGTACACCCTTTATGCCAGATAAATAATTGTTCCTTTAATCCAAAAACCTGTTACCCTGCAGCTGCTCCTAACCAGGATTTACTGGAACACTTCTCATTACTATTTAGTAGAAAGTTGCTTGCAGTCTGAAATATTTTAAAAGATCATGCCTAAGCAGCATGATCTAAACCAAAGCAATCCCAGGTAAGCCAGGTACAGGTTAAAAGTGAAAGAAATCAGCAAGTCTAGGTCATTTGCTTTCCAGAAACATGGGGAACAAGTAGCAAATTACAAGAAGGTAAAATCTATTGCATATAATTATTTCACTATATTAATTATTCATTGACACAGCAACAGAGAGCGGTGTGGTGCTTTCTAGATGAAGATATGTCTTTGTCACAAACTGTGTGCATTTTTTGAAGGCATGAATTTACTACCACAAACACCACTTTGAAGAGGAGATGGATGAGGTCCTGGCCTTTACACCATGTGGTAAACAGAAAAAAGAATGGAGGGCTGCTGGAAAGAGAGAGGAAAGGAGAAGGGCAGCCACACAGGAAGATGAAGGACTAGGTTTCTTGCCAAATACATGCTTCAGAGTATTCCTTCCTTTCTTCTGATCATGTGTTAGAGTGGACAAATGATTTTGTGAAGCAGCTTAACATGAAGACCACCACCACAAGACATATTTTAAGTTGAACTAAACAACAGTGGCAACAACCAGCTTTTCTTCCCGTCAACACAATGCCACTGTGAGTGCTGTTGGAAAAGTCAATCCTCACTTAATTGTTGAGCCAGTCTTGTCACAACAGAGTGTTTGAGAGGTGGGATGCTAAGACACCAGCAGAAGAAGCAGAAATAATGCCTCAAAGACAGAGCGGAAATAATGCCTTTTGTGAGTCTAGCGATTCAACCTGGAGATCCCTATTCCTCTCAGCAATCTATTCCTCCTCCTCTTCCTGGCTTTGGAGATCTTTACAGACTAACTTCTGGAGACAGGATACATAAGACCCCCTCAGCTCATCAAATGAAGAGCCCCACACACAGGAACAGCAATGTGCCCACAAGTGTGCATGAAGAAGGGAAAGCTGTGGCCCTCGCACCCTGACTCGTTATCCATGGCGTTCTTCCTGCGGCAAAGCCAGAAGAAGGAAAAGGAGAGCAGGGAGACAGTGGGATAACCTGTAGGATCACCCAGCTGATTGCCTCAGCAGTTTTGTGCTCTGATTACCATGTGAAATGGGCCTGTGAATGTTAAGAAGACTCTTTTTAAGAAAACTGTTTATTCCCATAGGGAATTGTTTACGTGGTCTGGTCTGACTTCATCTGTTGACATAAGATACTATTTTGGAGATGACTGTAAACGGTGATGGTTGTGCTCTTACAGTCACAGAGGTCTGAAAACACAGGCAGGACAAGATTTAGATGAAAGGAGAATTATATTTTATATTACAACAGATAGATGAAGGAAAAAAAATGAAAGAAGGGAAGATTTCAGGCACTCAAACCCTTCTTTAAGGCCTCTATTTCATCCAACTCTATTCAATTACTTCTTAATTCATGACAGAGTTTTACTCTCTGATGTGTCATCTTCGTGTGGATTTCAGTAAATACAATTGGCCATGAGATAAAAATGGGTGGGAAAGAGAGATGCTTTGTGCAACTGACCTCATCTAGGGGAGAGACCAAGGGCCCCGCTGTATCCTGAACCCCCAAATCACCTCAAGGAATTATATATAACCTGATGTAGTTAAAGATGTTTCTGCTCATTGCAAAGGGTTGGACTAGACAACCTTTAAAGGTCTCTTCCAACACAAAATATTCTATTATTCTAATCTAAGATTATTTTCAAGTGGCTTGAGGAAGAGGAATGACAAGAGACTAAGTTCATTTTTATTAGTTTACTTTGGGGGCCCAATCCTTTTCCTGCGAACTGACTGGTTCATGCTCAACACGGTGTCCTCCTTCATGAGAATTGTTTTTTTGCTTTGTTTCCCAAGCCTAGAATGGCCAAAAGTTAGGCTATGTGATACTGGAAAAGGTAGTCAAAGCAAACATTGGGAGAGTGTTTTCCCTTCCTTACTCCCGTCTCCCCACCAAGGAGCACACGTCAGTACAAAATGCTGACACGAGCTGGTGATGGGTTTTGTGCAGATGACAGCAGGGAGAGAACAGAGCCATGCTCTACCCCACCTGTCTTGTCAACACAATGAAAATCCCAATAATGCACGTGGCGAGGAGAGTTTGGTCTGTTTTGGTTGCAGGTTCCCTTTGTACAGATGAAAAGAACAATAGGGTGGCAGGAGGTGGTGGTTTATTCTGATTTAGTTACTCAGGTACCTGCTGAAAGGCAAGTCTCCCTTACACCATCAGAGTTAAATATTTGTGCATCCTTTCATTGATAAAACCAATATTCTGAAATATTTTTTATATTTTTCATAAGCAATGTTTTTGTTTTAGCAGGAATGAGAGAGAGAAATGTCTGTGGATGCCATTAGATGGTTTTTACGCTTTAAATAAATTTCTTTTTTAATGTGTGTCTGTAGTTTTGTACATCCTTACAATCTGCAAGGTCATTTTTTATTTGTTAATTGTAGCCCCAAAATTTGATGAGTGTTTTATATTCATTCAATACAACATAGTCCCTTGCTCCAAGATATTCACCTGTAAACGTCATGCACCTGTGTAAGGAAACATCATAATACACTGGTGACAATAGTGCAGAAGTGCTGCTTATTTTGTTTTTCAGGATATACACGTTTGTGTACTTGTGTACATTATTAAGTATAAGCATGCCTGAGTGTCGACAGATTGATCTTATATAAAATATTAATAGCACACTATGCTTTTTATTAGTCTATTATTTATATCTACAGGTGCTGTTTGTGGGAGCCTCCAGCTTATAGTGTATTTTCTGTCCTGTGCTGAAATTCTGGCAAGTTTACAGTACATTGTAATATGAAGACATTAGAATCTGCCTCTCCTTAGCTTTTTTTTCCCCTGTCATGTAGCAAATGTAAGCAAGCAGTTATCAGTACAGATTTTATCAGTACTACTTAATCCCAGCTTCAGTTCCAAAATGTCTGTAAGCAATTTAAAATGTTCTCCAAATTATCCTCACACGACCCAGTCATTAATACCAGGAGCTAAATATCCAAAACTCTAAAACTCGTCTACATTTGTCAGGAAAAATAAAGAGCTGCTTTTTTCCTCCTCATTAT
>VZRR01002344.1:0-13066 GCA_013398015.1 Oreocharis arfaki | reverse complement strand
CAAGTTCTGCATTCCTCTCACAAACAATAAACCTCAGAGTCTTCTGCTCTGATGCAAATTACCCTGTCCATAGAAGACCCTCACTTTTGCTGCTAAAATCACACCTAAGATGCTTACAGTAGCAGCAAAAATGTTTAACATGGGTAATTGATACTGATTTTAGCAGCAACTATTCACTTGAATGTGCAAAAGGCAAACAGCAGCAGGACTAAGTTGCTTTTTTCCTTAATGACTCTTCTGATTTGTGGAACCTCCAGTTAGTAAGGCAGGCAATACAGTAACTTTTATTCTATTTCCTTTGTGAAAGAAAATGCTTTCTAGAAGCATTCACATTAAAAAGGTTGTGACTTTTAACATTTTTGAAGTACATCACCATTACACAGGAGAAGATTCCTATCTGTATTAATGTTCTTGAACTTCCTTGAGTGCCCCAGATGTCCTTGTCTGCATTGTATGCACCACAAATGCTTGTGAGTACACTGGGAATAGCACATAGCTCAGTACTGGGTTGGAGCTTTGCCAGAAGGTGTAGGCTTGCAATTCCTGCAGCTGGAGAAATACAGAAAGCAAATGGGATATTACAGCCCTTGCATAAATGCTCATTCTTATTCCATGAGGGACTGTATAGAGCTTACACAAAGATAAACCAACCTGATCTGACTGTAGACACTTAGGGGAATGTCTGAAAAATGTTTTTTGTTGGTGTTACGAATGAGAGGGGAGCTTGGACAAGTCCTGCCTTTGACTCAGATTTCTGGCAGTAGCTCTGTTTGAGGCGGTCTGCACCCCAGATTGCTCTTGCTCGCAAGTTCTTAATAATGGCCAATTAGGTCTATTACAGAATTAATTATTTAATTATTAATTAGTCTTTAATTTGTCTAATTTAATTTAGTCTTACAAAATTAACAGATGTAAGACTTTAAACAGACTACTTACTACATAGGACAAAACAAAAAGAACTACTAGTAGATAAAATACAGTGCATGATAAAGGTACCTATATTACAGCTAAGAAAGAAATAGTATAGAGTAGGATGCAATGTAACTTACCACCAAATTGATAAAGGAGTTCACTCACTTCTCAGAGAAAGTATCCAAACTCCATGGGAGAAGTCCTACACATTTCCAGCGTGTTCATAGGAGGCCTCTGTCTCCTTGAAAATTTGTGTAGCTCTTACAGTTTGTAAAGCGGTGTCTCTCAGTCAGGAATTCCAGTTTATCTCCCCACATCTGTTCTCATGCCTAGTTGTTTATTGGGAATTCTACCCCTGGCACAGAGAGAGAGAAATAACTAACTAGCCAGTGACAACTTACTAGTCAAATAAGCTGGCCTGGGTTATCTCATCAATTCATGTCAGGGGGAGAATGTCTGGAGCTATGGACACCAGCTGATCAACAGAGCAGATAAGCTCTTCTGTGGTAGGGGGGATGTCCTGCCACAGTCAGAATAGCTAAAATATTTTAGAATATTTATGACTAGATTTATTTTATTCACCAACATTTCTCACTGGAATAAGGTTTACAAAATTTGGAGGACATTGGGAGAGCTAAATCTTGACCTTTTGTTCAGTCTTTTCACCAGCTGCTGGTACCAGGACATGTTCCTGTAAGAAATCCTATGAATGCTCCAGCACGTGTTGCACAAGAAGGCACCCTATATCCCTGAGACTACAAATCTGAAATCTGCAGTCTAGAAGCATACATGGGGATTTGTCATTAATCATTCCAAGTTGGAGCTCCTCCTCAGATGTATACATACACTTGAAGGTTATTTGCTGTAGAAGAATAGCCACTCTGACAGTCAAACTCAACTTTTGTATGGTATAAGTGTAATAAGCCAAGGCGTGATTACCTTACTTATAGGAAAAAAAAAACTAATCAAGACTAGTAATATGTATATTGATATATATAGCTGATGCTTTTAAAGAACTGTTAGTTTCACTTGCAAGCATTTTTTTAATTACTTGAGTGTGTGTGGGGATTAAATACTTAATCGGCACAAAAAATGTAGGTAATTCTGAAAATACTTCAACCTCTATTAGAAAAAAAGGAAGAGTCTTATTAAATATTTGTCCTCTATTTCATAGAAAGGATACAACTGTACACTGCAAAGAACAAGAAACACATTTCTTTAAAAATTACTTCTGCATATAAGGAAACACACCATGCCAACATCCTATGGAGCCATGAATAGATGTCCTTTCTCACTTTTTCTTCTCCCATCTCTTCCCTTTTGTCTTGCTTTCTCAATCCACACAAATATAGTTTTATACCCTCTTAACACCAGCTTGAGGAAAGGAAGCCCAGTTTCAAATTTTCAGAGACACCAAAGAGTAAATGTGAAGCCCTGGGTCACAGAGCAAGTGTGTGACTGACCTGGGTAATGCAACGTATTTTTCAGAGTTTCAGATCAGGCCTTTATTCACAAAATATTTCAGCCTTCTAATAAAGACTCATCACCAATAAATGAAATGCTGTTGGCACTTGAATAAATACGTTTTCTTTCTTCACTTTACAAAGGACCCTTAAGAAGTTTCAGGAACATGCAGATGAAAGCTTGATAATTGCAGTTTACAGAATAATATAAACCTATAAGCCACCAAGCAAGACAGTGGATAAAAATAACTGTGAGAGAAGTCATATGGGTTCCATTAAAACATTACACTAAGCATAAAATACCACATCTGCCCAAATTCTTGACAAGATCTCGACTCCTTTATAGCCATTTATGCTGGACAGCAGATATGCTTTGTATTCCATGGTGGCAGAAAACAGCTTAGGCAGCAGGCAGCTTAGGCTACAGTGATGTTGGGCCAGGCTTATCAGACACCAGCTGGAGAGCACTGCAATACACAGCAGCTCGGGCTTATTCCAGCAACAGCACATCAAGGACCTTGGCACTGAGTAGGCTTCAGAGGAACAGAAAAGAGTCACAATTGCCCAGAAGTTATTATTCATGTGAAAGGAGGAACTGGGAAAAAGTTTGTGCGCGCTAAGGCAGATTCCTGTTTGGAAAGCAGTGAGCTTCACCCAGAGGGCAGGCTGGAGAGCCACACATTCCAGCTCCAGGGACCAGCAAAAATAAGCAAGGAAAAACATGCCGAAGAAAACTAATAATGCAGTTTGCACAGGAAAAAAAACAGTCAGTGTACTCTGAAGTCCTTTCATATACGACCTCAAATCCTCCCTCCTGGTACAGGACACCTGTCCTGGGTTGCAGTATGTTCTATTACCATCTTCGTGAGCTGTGAAACCAGGTGGGGCAGTGTTTCTTTGCCTCCTCCCTCCGGACTATCTTCTGTTAATGGGCCCATCAGTGCCTCACCACCCCATTGTGAGATGCTCTGCCCAGGAGGAGGAACTGAACGCTTCCCAGCTGGATATAATCAGAGGTTTCCAAGCACAAAGGTAGCCTTCTCTGCTGGACTTCCAGAGGACAAGAAGCTGCATCACTGGACCTTCAGGCGAGGACCAGACTCTTTTCCACAGGACCACTGTTTTCACCAGAACTATCGCACCCACCCTGCTCACCGGGAGCCACCAGCGCTGCTGCCAGCTCTGACCAGCGCTGCACCAGGAGGGGAAGCTGCCTGGCAGCCGAGAAGGCTGCACTGGGTGACTGTGCTGTTATAACTGCCATAGTCATTGTTGTTTATTGTTTTGTTTTGTTTTTTATATATATAAATTAGTAAAGAACTGTTATTCCTGTTTTCTCATATCCTTGCCTGAAAGCCCCTAATTTCAATTTTATAATAATCCGGAGGGGGTTGCATCTTTCATTCCAAGGGGAGCTTCTGCCTTCCTTAGCAGACGCCTGTCTTTCAAACCAAGACAACACTAGAAGTATTGTCAGCAACAAAGGATGTAAGAAATACAGAAAACCACAATATGTCCTATTTCTGTCCTGTATTAATACCAGTCAATTTGGGCTTACTTTGTATTCTAAAGCACCAAGATTTGAGAAATGGTAAGCACCTGCTTTCTTAACTGCCTTCAAAAGAGAGTTCTTCCTGTTTTGTATTCATTTGCTCTGTATAGGGAGCATATAAGGGACAGAGTAAAACCCCCAGTGGTATTATTTTAAAGTAAATCAATTAAGTTTTCAAAGTGTCTTCCAGAACCCAAGACAGGTCCTCCTCTGTCTTGTCAGTCAGAGTATTCCTCTTCTCTTTCTGCTTATAAAAATAAACTAACTGAGACAAAATTGACCTAAATTAAATGCCTTGGAGTGCAGGTAGAGATTAGGAGGGCTACACCATAAGCTTCTGAGATGTAATTTCTAGCATTAAAATTGCTACTTTAAAGCTCCAGGATTATATGTAACATAGTAGTAAATTTTAATCCTCAAGATTTTTGCAGTTCTGGGGTCAGATCTCTTTACCTAAGGCTTCCAAAGGACATTCGACTATACAAGCAGCTTTTTTTCCTGCTCCTGCTCCTGGGTTGGCAGAAGAAAAGATAAATTAAATCTTGTTAGTATTCACGTAATAATCAGAAATTTGTTTCTAAATGCTTTTTAATTTAGGTGGTGTAAGAATTTCCTCAGTCCCAGCACAAATCAATTCATCAAATTTGTCTTTAATCTGAGAAGTAGAGCAGGATACAGAGCTTATATGTCATCCATGCAATTTCAACAGAAAGACCAGTTCATTTGTTCTATTAAATATGCCCATCTTGCAAGTCGTATCGTATAATTCCTTTCTCCTTCAGCCAAACCACTGATGTGTCTACAATGTGTTATCTCAGTAACTAGAAAGTCTTCAGCACAAATAAAGCCAAGAGAAATCTGTTAGCTGAGAAACGGAGATCATCCATTCAGTTGTTGTTTCAGCTTGATAGTTTCATTTTGAACAAGAGCTGTATTCTCTCCTCTCCTCACCTTGCAGTTACAACTGCAGAACACATGGGAAAGAAACATTCTCCAGTTTAGTTTTCGAGGTGTAATGGCACCCAGCGAAATCTGATATAAGCAAAAACAAAGACAAAAATGTCAGTGTGCTGGTTACAAGGGCATGGTTGAAGAGTAGTGTTTTGGTTTCATGCATAGTCCCAGAGGACAAAATTACTATGTTGGCATCATGTTTCAATAAACACAGGCCTCCAGGGAAACAGTTCTGTTACACAAGGAAGTAAGAAGCAAGCTGTGCTTCCACTTTTGAGAGGGGAAAAAAACGCTCTTTCCATTCTGACTTGCTTTCTATTTAGGATAATAGGAAAACTCTTTTGTTTCAGACAGTGGTACTATATGCCAGACAAAGAAACTATATTCAGTCCAGCCAGTGCAACATATCGTGCTACTGAGTATTTTTTTCGACTTTATTTTTTCAGTCCCAGTAGCCTCGCTGGCATATTGAGCATGCAAATTTTTCAGAGCATAAACCCATAAGGAAATGCAATATTGACACAACTAGAGTTACATGGCTCATCAAAATATTCATACAGAACATACAAAAGTAGAGCATAAATCTATATCTACAGCTAAAGCAAGAAGAGAAGCTGGAGATAAAAGGGTCCTAATCATGTATGACTTGCTTTAATGACCATATGGTATAGTTAGAGAGGAACATGTAAAATAAAAAAGTATATGTTCATATTATACAAATCAGAGAAGCACCAAAAAAAGATATTTGGGGCTCCCAAGGACACTTAAAACTGCTTGCTAACAATATTTTATCCCAAAAAAGGGAAAAAAGAGTAGAGGGAGTCTTTGGGAAGTGTTTTGTTTTGCTTTTAATTCTGTAGAAAATAAAAGAAAATTTTGAATGGTAAGTTAATTAGATTTTAAATATTTTTCAGTAAAAATTACAGTACTGTGAAAAAGCATACCCAGAAATTCTTACTGTGCTCATTATGCACAGATACTGGTTGAAACTTCATTTCAGGAAACAGAGGCAAAATCCTTGTTTCACCTATGAGCTGATACATATCTCTTCGGTCCTTCAGCTTTCTCATCTGCAGAGACATGATTATATTGCTTTATGAGGTGGCTGAGGCAGTAGTGAAAGTAATACATGAAGGCAAAGTGTTATTTTAAACATACAAAAATATGTGTAAAATATGAAAATGTATTTGTCTCTAGGGAACTTGTTGGGCTTTATGATTCACATCCAGTAAGCTTATTTATAGAATCATAGAATGGGTTGGGTTGGAAGAGACCTTTAAGATCACCTGGTTCCAACCGCCCTCCTATGGGCAGGGACACCTGCTGAGCTACCTGGCAAGAGAAATTTGACTAAATACCAAAATATTTGTAGGCAGCTACATAATACAGAAAAAGCAAATTTTCTATCAAATACTACTTTGATCAATTAATTGTAAATTGCTTATTGGAACTATTTAGAAATACGCTTATTTTCATTTTAAAATTATTAGAAAATATAGGGTTAAGGAGAAGAACAGGATTTCACAGTGATCTATTCAGTTTCCGGTAAGATTCAGATTTTCATTTCTGAACGAAGAGTAGAGAATAAGCTTATTAAATTTACAAACTACTCCAAGATACAGTAATGCATGTACAGGAGCTCAGGATAATAATTCAAATTGTTTCAGTTGGAGCTCCAGCCAGAAAAGTGGGGAATGCAATTCAGAGTACTTTAAAGGATAGATAGAATCGTAGAACTATAGAATCACAGATTCATCTAGGTTGGCAAATACCTTTATCCCTTCTGAAGGATTTATAACCATCCAGTGCAGCACTCCAGTTGTGCAAGTCATTCCACCACATTTCCATGACCATCCAGGTCTTGTCAGACACTGTCACATGAGCTTCACGATCCTGGCATCTCCCTCAGCTCCTCCTGAGCTTTCCCTGGTGTCATGGTAGTTAAGTCCACAGTGCACCCCCCCAGGTTGTTTTCGAGGTGGTCTCTCACCATGTATNTGCCTGCCCCGGGGGTCCCTCAGGGTAAAACGACACTCCCTCCATTGTGCTGGGTTCTTTGCCTCTGTCTCCCTTTCGGAGCAGTTGGTTCATGGGCCACGTGCACCCCAAATAAACAGCCTCAGAATTGTATGCAAAGAATCCCTCTTGCCCCTTCATCTTCGGATACGCAGAATTGTGTGTGAGTGGCTGCTTGTGTCTACCTGCAAGGGTGAGACTGTATGCTTGCGCAGGTGCTGATGCGGCACTGCCAAAGCGTCTCCGTGAGGGACCCTGTGGGAAATGCGCAGCTTCAGTCCACTGACCCCATGCACCACAATACCCTGGTTTGATAAACTTCTTTTTATCTGCTGTTTCTTGAAGAAGTCTGGGTTTAGATGTTGCTTTTTAGGAAGATATGGATCAACTGTAGAGACCCCAAAGATGAGTACTGAGAAACAGCAGAGGTCTGGAAGACTGATGAAGATGCATCAAAAACATTGTGACAGGAGACATTGATCTGCAAATGTCAATTGTTTAGTTATAAAGAAGAAGAGAATGAACCCCTTTTTTTGTCATTTGTGGGCAGAACGGAGAATAGGCAGCTGAAATGGAGGCAGGAAAATTGAGATTAGGCTCAACAAGGCACAGAACAAGTGGAAATCAATGCCAATGAAATATATTCAATTTCAAGCCTTGCAACTTAAAAAAAAAAAAAAAAATAGTGCCCCTGATTTGATGCAACAGATCCCAATTTTGTGTGGGTAATGATCATCATGACATCTTGAGGTATTTACTACACCTATCATCTGTGACTTCTATGTTCATAATAATCGGAGAGAACTGTACTTTTGTATTAACTCCAGTGAAGTCACTATGGTTTCATACTGATGAACCTGAAAGGAGAAACTGACTTAAAATGGTCAATACCTCCTAGACCTTTTTCTTCTTGTTTTCAAATGGATGTTCATGTCTCTTGAGTCCACTGTTATCTTCGCTACAAATTTGTCCTTCCAGCAGTTCTGTGCTATTGCCCCTTGTTTCAAACAAACAGCAAGAATTTGTAGGCATATCCTGTGCACACAGGGAGAAACTTCTTGGGGCTTTGACTGCATTGTGCATCCATGAACAGTTGGAGTCGAGAGTTTTGATTTCGCAGAGACACGTAAGTGGATGACAAAGACCAGTGACTGTTTCACTGGAAATTTCGTCTTGCTTCCATACAAGAAATGATTGGAAACTGAGGCACTTGTGAGCTCAACCTGCCTTTCACCAGGAAGAGCAGGGAGCCTAGTCACCATCACCCAAGAGTGCCTAGTGTATTTCTCAAAGATCACTAAAAAGGATGTTCAATGAACAATGTAACTATGTGATTTTTTTTAGGTGTTAACAATGCCTTCTACTTCTTTTAATGTGTTAGAGATTGGTTTGGAGAAGCTGTGATATGCACCACAATCTTTTCTTTTCCTCTCTTCGTAACCCTTTCCTATGAGGTTCAAGAAAACGGTATTGTTTGCAATAGAAGTCTGATGGAACAGAAACGTAGTAAAATCATTTCTCATTTTCTTTTTTTTTTTTTTTAATTGTTTGCTTTCCTCAAGAGCTGATGCTTCAGAGGAGAGTAAAGAATACTAGAAAAACTTGTGCTGCTAGATGATTTTATGTGTTTAAAGTAAATTTCTATTGAAATTGCTAATGGAAATATTGAAAATATGATCTGTTGCCAAGAAAGCACTGTAAAATCATCTGAGAGTATCTCAGATAGAAAATAATGTAATACATTAACAGAGAGCCTACACTTATTCAACTTCTACTGTCTGAATAAATCAGTCACATGTAAGTGTAGGAGGATCTTGCTGAAATGACAACAATGTCACACAACCTCAAATTTAATTACTTCAGCACAAAACTCCTTTGGTCCAACTGTTAATTGACTTCCTCTGCTGATAGCAAGGTGAATAATCTTTCATCATTATTATTATTACTATTATGATTATGTTTTTGTAGCTTATTTGGTGACTTGAATGGGACAAATTTTAGTGAAGCAATCCCATAAGCTTTTAAAATGCCAGTTTTGATAGAATATTCAGTGAAAGGCAGATGGGAGTGCACTATTACTGCTATATAGACAAAATTTGTATGCCACAATTGACTTGCTATAGTCAATAAATATGTTTTTAAGATATCAAATTATTGCCTCTCATCAGCAATATACTATCCATTTGAAATTTGACCAAGATAAGCAATTGATTAAAGAATATAATAGTCTGGATCCTATTGTTACTATGAAAACTGGACGTGGCTGTTGTGGTTTGTGTGGCTTTCTGTTGTGGCAGGCAGGCCACAAGCAGGTTTACCAGACAGCTGACCCAAGCCCGGGTCAGCGCCCTTGTGCCCCAACCTTCCCTCTGAAGGCTGGTCACTGCGCTTTCCCCTGCTGGAGAAGCCAAAGGCCTGCTCAGGTTTTGTCTGCTCCTGCAACACGGCAGCGGCAAAGGAGGCGAGAAGATGGTCTCCGCATGGTGAGCTCAGGAGATCTTTATTCACATAGTGACCAGAGGCAAAGACCAGGAATGGCAAAGGGTCTGGGAATTTTCTGGAGGGGGGGGCCAGGGTGGGGCGGTAGAGACAGCACATAGGCCAGTGNCTATAGATAGGGGGTGTTAAGATAAAGTTGTTAACAAAGGAAAACTTTTAAATACTTAAACAAATGCTGAGGTACTTATAACACAGTTTACAATGAAATATAACAACAGAGGGAACAGTTAACTTAAAATGATGAGGCAGCTGGCTGGTGTTGACGTTGGAGACTGGTATAAGCTGAGTTTTTGGACAGCAGTAGTATTAGCAGCTTCTTCGTCTGAAATCCTTTTCAGCTTAGGAGAGGGAGGAGTCTCTGGACGGGGGGGCGGAACCTGCCGGGCAGCACACAGCCCCCACCCAGCACGGCCCCTCCAGGTTCGGTGCGACCCCGCTGGGTCCTGGCGCGGCCCCGCCGGTCTCGGCGTGACCCTGCCGGGTCCCGCCCATCCAAATGGGACAACGTCTGCCACGGGCAGCTGGAGGCATGGCCCTGCCTCTCACCCAGGCAGCGAGCGGGAACTGATGCTTAAGGAGATGCCTTGAGGGGGAAGGGAAACACCCACCGATGCGGGGAGAAGGGGCCCAACGCCGAATGGAACGCCCCAAGGGGAGGGGCCCACGCCCGAAGAGAAACACCCACCGACTTGGGGGGAACTGACACTGGAACACCAGCGACGCAGGGGGCAGGGTTTGGGCATGCCCGGGAAAATTTGAAGGGGAGGGAGAAGGCAGTATGGCGCCACCGAGCACATGGCAGGCACCATCTTGCAGCCACGTGGAGTCAGCTTGGCAGAGGCTTGGGGATTTAGGACGGGGGTTTGGAAGGGGCCTGAGCCGGAGTGATCAGTTCTAACTTGGGAAGGGGACAGAGGAGATCAAAAAACATATGGTCAGCTCTCTCCTGAGGGACAGAGGAGGAAAATGAGCTGGTGGGGGGTGGGGGGGTTTTCACTGCATGTGGCAGGAGCCATGTTGTGGAATATATAGGAGGGGGAGGAAAAGTGGTTATTAGGGAGATAACCAGGATTTTTCGTTTCTAGATAACAAAATAGAACAAGACAATGGTTAATTCCCTTTATCCCTCGCGCGCAAAACTCCCTACACAGTTGCTGACTCCCCACCTTATAAAAAACAGCTAAATGTAAAATAAAAACTTCTCCCAAAACGGGGGCACAGAGCTTAGATCTCCTCTTGCTAAGAGGTGGGTTTTTTCTTGCTGAGACTTTACACGAAGCACAACTCCCTTTACCTCAACAAAAAGCCACTCTTAACTCTCCTCCCAACCNGGGGGAAATGGCTTCCCAAAAGCGGCTTCTCTTCCTGCAGCAGCGGCTGCAGAAGACGCTTTCCAGGGCAGGTGTTCGCAGATGCCAGATGTTGTGCGCCATTTGTTGCAGTTTGTGTGGCTTTCTGTTGTGGCAGGCAGGCCACAAGCAGGTTTACCAGACAGCTGACCCAAGCCCGGGTCAGCGCCCTTGTGCCCCAACCTTCCCTCTGAAGGCTGGTCACTGCGCTTTCCCCTGCTGGAGAAGCCAAAGGCCTGCTCAGGTTTTGTCTGCTCCTGCAACACGGCAGCGGCAAAGGAGGCAAGAAGATGGTCTCTGCATGGTGAGCTCAGGAGATCTTTATTCACATAGTGACCAGAGGCAAAGACTAGGAATGGCGAAAGGTCTGGGAATTTTCTCGGGGGGTGGGGTGGAGGTGGAGGCAGTAGAGACAGCACATAGACCAGTGGTCTCAAGGCACAGAGGCAGTACATGGGCAGAGTTGGGGTACAGAAGCCAATAGGGAGAGCCTGAGGGAGTGGCCAGGACCAGGGGCAGGAAAGGCAGGACACTGTGGGAAGGGCAGACATATAAGGAAGAAAAGGGGTGGGGAAATAAATTGCTTTTTGGGGAAAGAGATTGTACCTTCTAGGTTGCTTCACGTGGCTTTCGTTATTGTTATACTGGCTCTGAAAATTTTTTCACCTGGAAATTTTATTAGTAAATTTATGTCTTTTTCTAAAATTCAGCTACCTAGACTGACGCCTCATTTAACAAATTGTTGTGTGTATTCACTTCAGAACAATCTGCTGTTAACATACCTTAAGCTTTGCCATTTTTCATATAAAATTTTTGCAGGAGTTTAGGAAGAATCATCCATTTTTAAGACACACTGACAGTAAAATCAAGTTTGCTGGCCAAAAGAAAACAATCCGGTTTGAATATTTCTTAGTTTTCTCCAAGAATAAACCTCCCATTAAAGTTTTGTATGCTATTATCTAAAGTGTGCTTTCTTTGTTAAAAATCTTGGGATAATTTCTGAATGCTGCATTTCTGTTAATCCCCATACAGATGCTCTAGGAGAATTCAAATCTCATGACGAAGAGCCATCTTAGTTTATCACAGAGAATAGCTGAGTTAGTCTTGTGGTAGAAAGAATGAGCTGACCTGAAGTATTTTCTATATTTATAATATTTGTTAATGAAAGAGACCCACATAGGTGTATATTAGCTTGGTAGTCCATTTTATCTAATTAAAAATTACTGTAGCCTTCCAATGGAAGTGAAAACATTTCTCATTTTTAAAGCAGACCAATATTTTTCAGTACCAGATCCATCTTTCCATCACTCATAACTTCATTGAAGTGTCAAGATAAGACTTTCTATATGAATTATCTCTATTAGAATCCCAAAACCATAGAATTGTTCAAGTTGGAAAAGACCTCTAAGATCATCCAGTCCAACCATTAACCCAGCATTGCCATGTTCACCAGTAAACCATGTCCCTAACTGCCATATACACACATTTTCTGAACATTTCTAGGGATGGCAATTCCATCATTTCCCTATGCAGCCTGTTCCAATGCTTGAAAACCCTTTTGGTGGAGAAATGTTTCCTGACATCCAATCTAAACTACCCCTGGCACAACCTGAGGTCATTTCCTCTTGTCCTGTCATTTGTTACCTGGGAAAAGGGCCTGACCCCACCTGGCTCCACCCTCCTTCAGGAAATCGTAGAGAGTGATATGGTCCCTCCTGAGTCTCCTTTTCTCCAGAATAAACACCTCCAGCTCCCTCAGCTGCTCCTCATGAGAGTTGTGCTCCAGACCCTTCCCCAGCTCTGTTCCCTTCTCTAGACATGCTCCAGCACCTCAATGTCTTCCTTGCCATGAGGGCCCAAAACTGAACACAGGACTTGAGGTGTGGCCTCACCGCTACCCACCAGAGGGGGACAATCACTGCCCTGGTCCTGCTGGCCACACTACTGATAATATGATTCCAGGATACCCCCAGTTTTTTGCCTAGAGTAGCAGTGCTCTAGATATTAGGCTCATTTTTATTGTATTTTTTGAATAATTTTAGTAATTTTAGAGAATAAGGCCAAGGAAAATATCTTGTAATTTCCTTATTGAAAAGTAAGTATGTGCTTGCTCCACAGCCAAGACCAGAATTCAGAGTCTTACTTTTTTCTTTTCTTACTTTATTTTCCAGAAGTTTCATCCCCTCATGGAGGAGCAGAAAGAATTACAACCAACGTTTTCAGCTACTGTGTTATCTCAGGTTACAGAAATTTATATAGGGAATCAAAAGATTCAACAGTGCTGATGATTCATATGAATGTTACCATAACTAAGGTTATTT
>VZRR01002342.1:3039-18440 GCA_013398015.1 Oreocharis arfaki | reverse complement strand
GCGCAGCCGCGCGTGGGCTCCGCGCTGCGCCGGGACCCGCGGGGAGCGAGCGCCGCGTCCCCGCGCCGCCTCCGCCGCCCGTTCCCCGGCCACCCCCGGGCCGGCTGCTGCTGAGCCGGGGCGCTGCGAGGCTCCCGGCTGCCGGGAAAAAGCAGAGAGNTGGGCATCCCGCGGCTCCGCTCCTGGGGACGAGGCCTGGGCATGGCTGGGCTTCGATGCGTCCTCCGGCCCCGTCTCACGCCGGGAGGTGACTCCCCGCTTTTTTTTTTTTTTTTCCAGCTGTCTTTGCGCTCCGCGCATCCTGGGGGGATGCATCCGTCCTCCCCGGCAAGGGTAGGGGGGCCCCGCGTGCTGCCGGGGTCCCCGGGCTCCATCAGCCTTTGCATCCCGAACCCCTCCGCAGGGGCTGGAAGCAGCATCTCCCTTGGGAATGGGGGGCTGAGGGTGGTCGGGGCAGGGAAACACCCCCTCTCCTTCCCCCTCCCCACCTCCCCGCGTGCTTTTCGGGGGGCTCGTTTCCAAAATATGGCCCCCGGCAGGAATTTTAGCCAGGTAAAAACGGGAATTGCAGGATAAGCAGCCCCGTTTCGGGGCTCCGTGGGGATGTGGCCGTGGCGGAGGGGGGTGAGCGGGAGCTGCGCCGCTGGGAAGTGTGAAAGGAGAAACCGCTGCTCGGCACAAAAGCCCGGCTTACGCAGCTCGGATCTATTCAAGAGGCATTTAATTCTCCTCGCAAGTCCAGGCGGATGGGGAGCTGCCATCTGGTGTCTGATGGCAGCGCGGGGAACGGAAAGGAAAGGAAAGGGCTCTCCGGGAAGCGGAGCAAGCTGGGAGCTCGCCGGGCTTCAGATTCCCTGGAAATGGCTCCGTTACTGGGGCCGGGTGATGGTTTTGTCCGTGCCCCGTGTGGGCTGAAGCCGGGCTGGGGAAGGGGAAGGGTCCTGGAAGGCGGCAGAGCCCCAACACTGGGGCCGAGAGAGGAAATGCCGCTGGGGAAAAGCTCCTCCAGACCAACACACGTCACCTGCCGAAAATCCTCGCTCATCAGGCACTGGGATCCCGCTGCCGGCTCAGGATGAGCCGGGAGCTGACTCTGGCACGCACCGAGTGTGTGCGGTCTCTGCCTCAGCTGTGCCAGCGCAGCTGAGCGCCGCTCTCAGGTATCCCCCCGCTAGCCAGGGTATGATTCCCGGCATCCAGGGAATTATTTTAGGAAGTTGCAGAGCTGTGGGCAGTGCTGCAGCACGGCTGCGCCTTGGCCAGGGCACAGCTTGAGCCTCTCTGATAAAGCAGGGAGCGTGTCCCGGCCCCGGGAGCAGAGCGGATGTGCGGCGGGGACGGGCAAACCCAGCGAGGAGGAGTTTCGGCTCTCCAAAGCCCCAAGATGTGTTTAAACACGGAGGTTTGTGTGTTTAAAGGCAGCGGGGTGCTTGGGAGGAGGTTTAGGCGCGCTATCTCTGCGTTTAGGGTGGATTTGGGGGACCCGGCACTCAACGGGTCCGCAGGCGGAGCCGTGACCCTGCTGCCGGCGTGTTCTCTCCGGGGCAGGGAGGCGAGGGAACAAGACTGACCAGTTCCTTGGGAGGAAACAGGCTGTTCCCGCGCGGCACAGGGAGTTTCCCTTGGCAGGCGCTCAGCCGTGCCCAGGGTGCCCTTGCAGAGCCCTGCCGGGCTGGCTGCGCGCCCGCCGTGCCACGGGCTGGGGACGGAGCCGTGGGTGCGGCGCGGCCGGGGTGGCTGCGTGGTGCCCCCGGGCAGTGCCAGCACCCGGGAGCGGGTGGCATTCCCGTGTCAGAGCCGTGCCAGGGCACCCGGGGGTTGCGCACAGGGCGGGATGGGACAAGGGCCGCAGCGTGGAAAGGTGCCAGCACCGAGCAGTGGCACTCTGCCAGTCCCTCAGCAGCGGTGACTCCCCGTGCGTGTCCCCTGCATCGCGGCTGCCTCCTCCCCAGGGCATCAGGACGTGGCGTGGGGCGAGGCAGCAACGCTCCGACCCCTTTCCCGCAGGCTGGGAAGGGCGTGAACCCTGGCACGGCGGGGACAGAGACCTGGGGTGTGTTTAAATCACCTGGGATGTGTTTAAATCACCAGGGCACAAACCCTGCCCTGCCAGGGCCAGGTGCTGCGGGAGTGAGCATCGCTCGCCCTGGCACAGCAGCGGGGTGCAGGCAGCTCCTGGCACACACAGCCCCTGGCACCCGCGGCCCTCGGCACGGACGCAATGCCAGAGCTCTCTGCAGAGCTCCTGGCTGTGTCCAAAGGAGCGGAGTTGTCCCCTCTGGTCTGCCAAGCCCTGCAGGAACATCAAGTGTGGCTTTTCCCCTTTCCCGGGGCTGGGCGTTCCCAGGGGCTCTCGGAGCACTCCGGGTCTGGCCGCAGGGACGAGGCTGCGAGGAGGCAGCCAGAGGTTTTTTGCTTTAATTACAGTTTTTAGTCGCCCCTGAGGGCTCCAGGCTGGAGTCTCCACGCAGGATGCAGGTGTGAGTGTGGGCTCGAGCGCTCTCATCATGGAGGATGTCGCCCACGGCCCGAGCTGATAACAGGGATTATCTCAGTTTGTCATCCAGCTCTGGGGACAGGCTGGGAGCAGCTCGTTGGGACGCTGTGGCTGGAAGGAGAGGAGAGCTGGGCCACAGATTGGCCAAATCCTGTCCCCCACTGGGATTTCCCTTGCGGCAAACTGGGATTGGATCCCGCTTCCCAGGTGGGAATTGCTGAGCTCCTGCAGCAAACCTGAGCTCAGCACCCAACGCACCTGGAAAAAGCCCCGAGGGGAGACTCCGTGCAGGGCTTAGGGATGCTGGGAGACCCAGCCAGGAGTGCTGGATTCAAAGGCAGGTCGTGGATAAAAGCTGCTTGCACACATGTGCAGCTATAGGTGAATCATTCACATCAACCTCAGCATTTCTTTTTAGTAAAAACAGGCACTTCCCGAAGTTTCGGGGCACTGTGGGTTTCCTGTGGCATTCCCACGTGTGGCTTCAGCACATTCATGGATGATATTCCTGGGCTGGTGTCTCCATTGGTCTGGTTGAGCTCCGTGGTTAAAATCAGCCCAGGAACTGCTGAATTTCAGGATGATGCTGAAGCTCAGGTGTTGTATCAAGGCTCCCAAGCAGCCCAAAAGTCTCTTTTTATTCCAGAGCCCTCATTTTCTCTCAAACATGACCTGGGCAGGACTGGGACCCCCGGGCTGTGGTGGGATGTGCAGCTGGGCTGACGTCCATGAGTGGTCTGTGCCAGCTGTGGGACCTGAGGCTCTCGATTTATATTTTGGCTGGAAAATCCTTCCCTGGATTTGTTCTGCTGCAGCAATGAGCAGGTTGTGGAGTGGGGACAGGGCTGGTTTTGCAGCTTGTTTTGGGTTTGAAGCTCTTCTGGGCTCTGTGCTGAGAACCCAACCCCTTTGGAGCTTCCTGGGCACCCCCAGCAGCTGCCGGCACCTTGCAACACCTTTGGTGGCCTTTGCTCAGGGTAGGGCTTTACCATGAGCTGGTCAGTGAGGGGTTAAACCTTTTCCATCCCTCTGCAAGCAGGATGCACTCCCTGGGGCTGCTGGGCTGAACTCCAAGTCCTCTTTCCCAGAGGGTCGTGGGGCACCCTGTGCCAGGGCATCCCCACCCTCATGGGGAAGAATTGCTTCCCAAAATCCCATCTATCGCTTCCCTCTGCCAGTGGGAAGCCATTCCCTGCGTCCTGTCACTCCATGCCTCTATCCAAAGTCTTTATCCAGCTCTCCTGGAGCCCCTTTAGGCACTGGAAGGGGCTCTGAGGTCTCCTTGGAGCCTTCTCTCCATCAGTGCCAAAAGCGACTTTGCAGCTGCTGGGGGCAGAGGGATGGAGGGAGGGATGGATGGATGGATGGATGGATGGATGGATGGATGGATGGATGGATGGAGCACAGTGAGGTCCCTGCAGCTGCAGGGGTGGTCTGGGGGGCTCAGGGACACGGAGCCAGGCTGCAGCTGGCTGGCTCCCCACGGGAGCAGCGCCAGTCCCTGCTGTGCCGCAGCCTCGGGCTGCTCCTCTCGCAGGAGCCGATGCCTCGGCAGCTCCCCCAGTGCAGCAGTGCCCCCGCAGCTCCCTGGGACCAGCTTTAGGTGTGTGCCAGGGGGCTCAGTGAGGGAGGCTGGGACAGCAGGCTGCCAGCAGAGGTGGCTGCATGAATTCTGCCACCCCAGGTGACTTTTCTTTCTGTCCCTGCTCTCTCTGGGGGACACGGGCTTTTCCCAGCCGGGAGCTGAGCTGTCTGATTCTCAGCGAGTTGTGTTTCTCTCGCTGTCCCTGCATCCAGCTGCCCCAAAGGGTGCCTGGAAGGGAGGAGGAGGCTGCTGGAAGAGCAGCTGCTCCTGCAGCCCAGGGGCTGCTTCCCTGCTGAGCCGTGCTTGGTGAAACACGTCAGGTTTGGTTTCACGTTGAACTCCTGTTTGTCTGAGGAACTGGACATCGGCCCTTCAGGGGGTTTTTGCTCTGGAGTGGTTGCCTGTGTGCTGGGATCAGTTCCCTGGGAGGCAGCAGGGCTATGTCAATGTTGCTGTCATGCTGCCCTGGGTTTGTCGCTCTCACCCGTGCTGCTGTCCCTGCTCCTGTGCCACCCTGTGCCCGGATGCTGCAGCCTGTACCGGGTTTCAGACACCATAATTTGCCACCTCCTGGGGCAGAAATACCCTCACAGAGGACATCAGTGACTCTCTGCCACAGGGACAGCTTCAGGGTGGCCCTTTCTTTGCCTCTTGCTGCACAGCAGCTGCTGCAGCGCTGTCCAGGACGGGCATGTGCTGGAGCATCCCTGTCCGTCCCCATCCCTGTGGTCTCTGTGCCTCCTCTGCAGGACCTTTGCAATCTGGGGTGGAAGCCAAAACCCCTTAACCTCAGTCCAGAGCTCTGCATCCTCATCCCATTCCCATTTCTGTCGTGTCCAGCATCCCCTTTCCATTCCCAGCTAAGTCTGTGTGTGTTAAACCCTGGGATGCTCCACCCCGGAGATGATCCCATTTCCCAACGGGGTCAGACAGAGCCATGAGCAGAGAGAGGACAGGGGCAGGAGGGTGTCAGGGCTGCCCTGGGGAACCACCAGTGTCCTGCCAGCTGCTGGCTCCTGCCAGCCCAGCTCTTCCCATCAGGCTACGAGATGTCACATCCCAAATGTGGCACACGGAGCTGAGGCTCCGATTGTCCCTTTTCTGGGGGAAACGATGGAAAAGCCTCTCGAGCAGTGCTGAAAGCACACGGGCATTCCATGGGAGTGCTGATTCACGTGGCTGGTGGACAGGAGCCAGCTCTGTCTGTCCCCCCACTGCTGATGGGGACATCCTGGCTGGTGGCCTTGCCCAAGGTCCACGGTGGCCATTCCCCGGGGTCCTGTCCTCACTCTCATCCTCCCCGTGTCTTTCAGATGTCCTGTGGTAACCCATCCCCCGCCAGGAGGCCCTGCCTGCCTTAGCCAGCATCCTGCCAGCCATGGCCTCACCGCCCCAGTGAGGGGCAGAGGCAAGAGGAGCGAGTGTCCCCAGCAGCGCCACACCCCCGGGACAGCCATGGAGGCCCCTCCGGACGTGCCCGTGGGGAACCTCATCGACTTTGACGCCGAAACGCCCGCCTGTGACCCCCCAGAGCCCGCTCCTCCCGCGGCTCCCAGCGACGACGGGCACCCGGGGGACGGGGGGGACGTGGCCGCCGAGGAGAGCGATGCCACCGAGTCAGCGGACAGCGAGAACGACACGGGGGACTCTCCCCGGCACTGGGGCGGCTACCGCCGCTCGTCCTCCAACGAGTCCTTCTCCTCCAGCCAGAGCACGGAGTCGGCGCGCGACGAGGCCACGGCCGAGCGCCGCGAGTTCATGCGGAGCTACGTGGAGAAGATCTTCACCGGGGGGTGAGGGAGCGGGGCTGGCGACACCAGGGGCATCCCGCGGGTTGGGATGGGTTGGGATGGCATGGCATGGCATGGGATGGGATGGCATGGCATGGCATGGCATGGCATGGCATGGCATGGAATGGGATGGGATCTGGCTGCTTTCCCACTCTGGCAGCAGCAGTTTGTGGCCTTCCCCGAGCTCTGCTGCTGCCTCACTTTGTCGGTGCCGAGGGGGACGTGGTTTTCGCCTTGCCCCTCTCTCCTGGCCGCGTCCCAGCTCATCTCCCACCTCCAGCTTCCCTCCCTGCTTCTCTCTCCCCACTCGCCGTGCTGGCAGTCCCCATCTCCTCTCCCCGCTGATGCTCGTGGCAATGCCAGCGGCTCACACGTGCCCGGGGACCCCGTGGCAGCCCCTGGCTGTGCCCCCAGCCCCGCATCCCCCGGATCCCGGCGCTGTGGTCTCCGTAACTCCGCGTGTTAGGCTGGATGCAGCAAATGGAGCGTGAGGAGCAGCAACGGGGCTTGTTTTCGCTCTGGGGCTCGGCGCCTGTCTCCCGAGCTCAGTTTCTGCTCGCTCTGTCCTTGGCTCTTCCCTTCTCCTTCTGCCTTTGGTTTCCCTCCCGGCCAGGGAAGGAAGGAAACAGCAGCGCAAGGCGAGGGATGACAAAATGGGTGCTCCTCTCCTCCTCTTCCTCTGCCTTTCTCCCCGGGATGCTGGTGCTGAGAGGGATGTTGGGGGGTGCAGGTCACATCTTTGGCTTTAATGATGGGGTTTTTAAAATTTTTCCCTCTTTCAGAGAGGATTTGGACCAAGAGGAGAAGGCCAGGTTTGGGGAGCTCTGCAGCAGCGAGAACGGGAAGGGCAGGGAGTGGTTCGCGAGATACGTGAGCGCCCAGGTAAGGGGAGGGGTGGGGAGGCAGCAGGGATCCTGCACAGGGTTTGGAACAGCCTGTGGGGATTTATTTATACCCCAGAGAAGTACTTTTGGAAGGCGGGAACTCGAGGAAAGCGAGGAACCACAGAGGGGGGAGATACAGCAGTGAATAAATGCCTTTGGAGCAGCTAAATACACCCTTGGTGCAGCGTGGGAGAGGATTCACTGCTTTCATTTAAAATTAAATCCCACCAGCACTCAGACACATCCCATTCCCTGAAAAAAAACCAACCCAGACAGGCACAACGCTGTCTCTGAGGGGGAGACCCAGCCGTGAGTGCTCTTTTCTCCTCTCCCCGTGCTGGGTGGTCCCGGGGGTGGGGCTGAGGCTGTCGCTGCTGCTGTGCTGAGCCCCGGGCTCTGTCCCCGCAGCGCTGCAACTCCAAGTGCGTCTCGGAGCAGACCTTCTACCGCCTGATGCAGTCCTTCGCCCTCGTGCTCTTTGAGTAAGTCCTGGGGGGGCCCTCCGGGGCTTTGTGGCAGCCCCCAAAAGGCCCTGAGGGCAGAGCTGTGAGGCTGCTTGGCTTGGGGTGTCCTCACCGAGTCCTCCCGCCGTGTCAGGTGCCACCAGATGGACGATTTCAGCCCTGCCAAGAACCTCATGACCATGTGTTTCACCTATTACTACATAGGTAAGGGAACCTGCGCCCCTGTGGAGGCTTTGCTGGGGCTGGGGGCTGGTTGGAAACGTGTCCCGTGCGTGAGAAGGGTGTTGGAGGGGTGCCCCAGCTGGAAAGACCCAGAATCCATGCCAGCCTGGCACAGCCCCTCGCTGGGGTGGTGGTGCTGCTTCGTCCTTGCTTCCAGGCAGGAATATTTGTATGTGACAACCCCCAGCTGATCCCAGGGCCTGGGGGGGTGGGATGTGAACACCCCAGCCCAGAAGCACCTTGGTTTATTGCTTGCTGTGTGGTGACCACTCCTCCATGGGGGGCTGGATTGTCCATCCAAAACGGGAGCGGGGAGGATAAAAATAAAAATCTACAGGAATTGGGATGGGGTCTTGGGTGTTTCCATCTCCGTTGTGGAGCGGGGTGCAGGTCTCCAGGAGCTGGGTCCAGGTCTCCAGGAGCTGGGTCCAGGTCTCCAGGAGCGGGGTCCAGGTCTCCAGGAGCTGGGTCCAGGTCTCCAGGAGCGGGGTACAGATCTCCAGGAGCGGGGTACAGATCTCCAGGAGTGGGGTCCAGGTCTCCAGGAGCTGGCAGCACTCAGGGCCGTGGGGCCCACTGAGCTCCTGGCACGTTTTCCCCAGGGAAGCCTCATGCCCTGCCCTTGGAGGCCAAGGAGAAGCCCACGGGCAGCATCGACTCGTACCTGAAGTCAGCCAACACCTGGCTGGCCGAGAAGAAGGACATCGCAGAGAGGCTGCTGAAAAACACCTCGGCCAAGACAGAGAACGTCAAGGGCTTCTTTGGGGGCCTGGAGACCAAACTGAAGGGTCCTGCCCCCAAAAAGAGCGAGTGGGTGCCACTCCCTTGGGTGGGCAGCAGGGCTGGGTGGGCACCCTGGTCATGAGCAAGCCTCCTGGGTGTAGGGCCACCGTGGGTTTGTCACTGTAACCTGTCACCCGTGCTGCTGTCCCGGCTCCTGTGCCACCCTGTGCCCTCTCATGGCCATGAGGGGTGGTCTCTAGCCTGGTGCCAGGCTTTAGTCACTGTCACCTCGTGGTCTGGGTGTCCTGTCTCCCTAGGCCGTGGAGTTTTGTGGTTCCCGGCTCCTGATCTTCTGCATCGTCTCCATCCTGGGTCTGATGGGAGGGGGGTCACTGTCTCTGTCACCTTTCTGGCCCTGGGGACGGCGGCCTGGGAGCAGGGGGTCTTTCAAATGAGGTTCCCTTCGCCGGGGGGGCCACGGGCTGTCGGGGGGACAGGATTTGGGGAGTTGACACTGGTTTCTTGTGCCACAGAGAAGGTGAGGACAAACCAAAGGAGAAGCTGAGGAAGACGGGTGAGTGCAGCCAGCGCTGGTGAAACAGGCAGGGGCGGGGCATCCCTGGGGAAGGACAGAGGGTCGGAAATGCTGGAATTCCTCGGGGCTGCGTTTGAAATTCCAACCACAGCTCTCGTCCTGCGAGGATCTTGTCCCCCAGTGTCACAGAGGTTTGGGCTCCCACTACCTGTGAGCTTTGGTGGTGCACCAGTCTCCCCCAGTACCTGTGTGTGCTCCCAAACCAGCGGTCCAGTCCCCCCAGGATCCTCCTGGGACATCCCTGCCTTCCTCAGGGCCGATCCCTCCCCTCCAAGGGCACTCAGAGCTCCTCTTCCCGTTGCTGGGGGTGTGTTAAGGATGTGTTTGGTTTGCAAACCATCCCGGCTGCTCAGCCACCAAACGGGGAGGGGGCACAAAATCTGTGCGTGGGGGGCGAAGGTGGCAGTGCCCCAGGCCTTGGCACGTGACTCGGTGTCCCCACAGTGTCCCTGCAGAGCCCAGAGGAGGAGAAGAAAGGGGAGAAGATCTACCTGTACATGCACCTCAAGCAGCAGCCGATCTGGTAAAGCCCCGGGGCGAGCTGGCTCCGGCCTGGGGAGGGGTTTGTCCTCCTGGCCACGTGTGCCCAGATGTCCACAGGTGCCCCTGGCAGAGCTGGCCTTGGCTTTGGCACGTCCCCTGTGCTAATGAGAGAGCGTTTGCAGCCACCAAAGAGCTGGTGCAGAAATGCCCCAAACCTGCTGGGCTTGTCCTTGGGAGGACTTGGGGACAGGCTGGGTGAGGTTGTAGGATCCTGGAATGGTTTGGGTTGGAAGGGACCCTAAAGCTCATCCCACCTCCCCCCTGCCATGGGACACCTCCCACTATCCCAGGCTGCTCCGAGTCCCCTCCAGCCTGGCCTTGGGCACTTCCAGGGACCCACAGCTTCTCTGGGCACCCTGTGCCAGGGCCTGCCCACCCTAATTATGAAATCCCGACTGGCCATTCCCAACATCTCCCTCCCTCCCTCCCTCCCTGCAGGCACAACCTCCGCTTCTGGAACGCCGCCTTCTTCGACGCCGTGCACTGCGAGCGCAGGAAGAGGTCCCCCACCACCAGGTAGGGTGGCAAAAGGAGACTCCGTGTCCCCCAAGCCCCTCAGGGTGCTCCTCCCAAGAGCCCCGAGCCCCACCAACCCTGGGGAGATGCTCAGCTTTCCATCCCTGGCTGGAAAGCTGCTGGGAGCAGTGGGCAGCGGGGTGGGCAGGCGAGAGCTGCGGCCTGGTAGGGATTTGGGAGCGTGAAGGTTTCCTTGCTCGCTGTGTTTTTGGAGGAAACAAGCCCCGGAGATGTGGCCAGAAATCCCAGCCAGGGCTCAGGATGCTGGTGCTGAGTTTGCCAGCGGGTCTGGGAGGGGCTCGGGGCAGCCATCAGGGAGGAGCAGCGGATGGGGGGGATGTCCCAGCTGTCCCCAGGAGGGACAAACCTGCAGCCAGCAAGGAAAAAAGCTGGGGATGGTGGCACTGCCAGCCCCGAAAATTGGGATAAACCTGCCAGGGAAGGGGCTGCTCGTGTCATGGGGGGGTGGCATGGGTCACACGGGGTGCAGAAGCGGGCGAGACACTCGCCAGGCTTGTGCCCATCTCTTGGAGCTGCCGTGAGGGCTCCAGCCATTCCCTGCTCTCCCGAGGCAGTTTCCCACTCGCAGCCGGCCGCTCCCGCTGTCTGTGCAGTGCCCTGAGGCTCTGAGCTCCCGGGGAGCGTTCACCGCCCCTTTTCGGAGCGCTGACAGCACCTTCGAGCAGCCAGCCCGGCTCTGTGTCCTCCCCAAATCCCGAGCTAAGCCGCAGCAGCCCTGGCTCGCGCCTTGGGATGCTGTGCCAGGCTCAGCCCACGGATCAATCCCTGTTTTCCCCTTCATCGCTTTCCTTTTTTTCTCCCAAGCCAGCACGGGAAGAGCCTATTGAGCAGCAATGTAACCAGAACTGCATTTGCCTTGATTAAGCCCCAAATTAGCAGCAGCAAATGCCTCCCAAGGACAGACGCCACCGGCAGCTGCTCCCTGCTCCCAGTGCCTTTCCCAATTAATCTGATGGCCGAGTCCGCCTCGGCTGCAGGAACGAGCCTGGCTACCAAAGCAGCTTTGGGAACTGCAGCCTGGAGTCTCCTGAGCGTCTCGGGGGGGTTGGAAGGTGGTGGTGACCCCCTGAGTGCTCTGGAGAGGATGAGAACCCTCAGAGCGAGCTGGGACGCGCGTGCCGGGCTGAGGATTGAAATCCCTGGAGGGAGGAGGTGGCTGGCGAGGGCTGGTTTGGAATTCCCGGTCGGTGTGGCCGTGGCGGAGGTCCGGACGGTCCGTGGGGATGGGGCTGTGGCCATCTCCGTGATGGGGTCACCAGCACATCTCTGGGGTGGCCGGGCCTCGTCCTCCCGGGGCTGCAGCCAGACCTGGCGAGGTTTTTTCCCCTCTGGGTGGGGAGGGCAGGGGAGGGCGGGGAGGAATCAGAACTAAACTCCTCTTTTTCTCTCTCTTTCCTCTCTCTCTGTGCCTCTAACAACCTTCTTCCGTCTCTTCTTCTCTCCGCCCCCCTCCATCCCTCTGTCTTGCATGACCTTTTCACGCGCCACTTTTGTCGGCCCCGTTTCTGCCGCCGCTCCAGAGGGAACACTGGGGAGGAAGAGGAGAAGAGGTGTGTCTGTCCCTGTACTTCCGTAGTGCCCACAGGCTGACGCTCACTTCGGGTCCAGATCCTGCCCCGGGGAGGGGGGGGATGTGTTTTGGGGGGCTCTGAGAGGCTCTTTCTCCGTGGAGAGGAACGGCTGCTGGAGGTTTGAGCACGAGCATCACCCTCCCAAAGGGCCGGAGGGGTTTAGATCGGCTCCCCTTTCATGTGGTTTTTTAAAAGGAGCCTGAATGGTTTCAAGCTGTGATATTTTGCCGGGAACATCCCTCTGGGCAGGCTCTGGACACGAACTGAGTGTCTTTGTGTAGAAAGCATCCCTCTCTCCTGTCCTTCCCGCTTGCTCCTGGCTTCTGCTGCCACGTCGAGGTGCCGGGGATCCTTTGCCAGCTGGAAAAGCTGGTCCTTTGCCATTTTTTAAATGCATTTTTTCTGCTGCCATCCCTTAACAAAATTAAAAACCCAAATGTTGGGGGGGGGGAGGGCTGCATATCACGACTGGGAGCGTGTCCTTGGGGCCACGAGCTGGCCTTGGCACAGGGGACAGTCCTTGCTCTCTTGGAGTGTGGGATCCGGGAGCAAAACCCCCCCCGGGTGATGGCATTAGCAAGAGGATGAGGGGTTTTTGGAAGCCTGGCAGCGATTTTTCTGTGTGGCTGAGGAATGTCCTGGCAAAGGGATGGTGTGAACGGTGCTGGGGTTTGCTGTGCAGGGGGGAAACGCTGCTGCTGCTGGAAGAGGAAAGAGTTGGTGGAGAGTTCTCCCCGCTTCCAGGCACGGCAAGGCTTCCCTGGATACCCCAAAACACAACCCCACAGCCCGGGGGGTTCCTCACCCCTGTGCCTGTCCCGCTGGGCCAGCGTGAAGATCAAAGGCTTTGAGTGGAGCCACATGTGGGTTTTCTCCCTTCCCAGGCGTGTTACTCTCCAGTAATAAGCCAGAAACACAGCCAAAACTGTATTTTCGGGGCACTTTGATAATGTTTTTTCTCCTTTCTTCCTCCCTCCAAAACATAAAAAGGCAGGAAAAAAAGAGTTACAGACACGCTGCTTCTGTGAGTGAGCCAGCGGGGTCTGTGAAGTTCTGCTTCCAGATTTCAAAGCCCCTTAATTCGGTTCTTCCCCTCTCCTTTCAGCCTTTCTATTTGGCTGTGGCTTTTATTTGCCATCCTGGGCTTTATCTGGGAGAAATTACACCTTCTTTTCTTCAGAAAAAAAAAAATCCCCTGAGACACATCGTGTGCATTTCCAGAGCCCTCCGAACACTGAGCCCGTGGCTGGAGGCTCCGCTCAGCAGCTTTGTACGTTCGGGTTGGGGTGATTTGGTGAGGACTGGCTCCCTTTGTGGGGTCAGCCTGGCTGAGCACCCATCCTCTTCCCATTCCAGCCACGCTGGGGCTGAGCCAACCTCCCCAAATTTAGGGTGAGACCCCCCGCCTCTATCCCCATTTCCACCCGGCACAGCTTCCCCCTCCTGCTTGGCATCGCAGCGAGCTACAAGCGTCCGTTCTTCTCCCGGTGTTCTCCTCTTCCTTCTCCTCCATTTTTCTTCTGCCTATCCCTGTTTTTCCTTGCTTTTCCTCCTCTTATCCTCGGCTGTGCCCTCACCTGGCTCTGGGGAAGGGGCCGGCTTCACCGTGGAGCTGTAGTTTCCCCGGCGTGCATGCCCTGAGCCCCGCTGCCACCACCGCGAGTGGCATCCCCGTGGCACAGGTTTTATTCCCGGCCTGGGGGCTCTGCCACTGCCCAGAGCTGGTTGCAAACACCCAGAGCTTGAACCCCTCCGTCCCTTAAGGCGATGCTGCAGCTGCAGGGGGCCGGAGCGGGGCCGGGGCACCCTGAGGGCATCGCTGGGGTGATGAGGAGCCGTGGGGAGGGGTGTGGGAGCTCCGGCCGTGGCGGAGGGGGAGGTACGTTTGGGGAGCGCCTCGGTCGGGATTCGGGGAGTCAGAGCCTTGCTGCGGGTGAGGGACAGGTGCCTGGTGTCCCCCTGTCACCCTCGCAGGCTGGGGGGCTTCAGCAGAGCCCTGCTGGGATGGCCATCCCCTGCTCACTCCTCATGCCCGCCGTGGCACCGAAGGTGAGCTCCTCCGTGCTATTTTTAGCTCTTAATCAGGGCCTTTCCAGGCAAAGCCAAGGCTGAATGAGTTTTTTTCCTGGGGCATCTCTCGCTTTGCTCCAAGGCAAGAGCTCTGCAGATGGATCCATGTTGTGAGCTCATCCCACACCCAGGGGCTCTCGATGCCTTCCTGTCCTCCGAGGGGCTCTCGGTGCCCTCCTGTCCTCCAGCAGCGCGGCCCAGGGTGGGAGGAAGCAGGCAGGGGCTCCTGGGGTGACCGTGGTGGCAGAGTGGTGCCAGACTGGCTCGTTCCTTGCAGGGAGAAGTGGTGCCACATGACTCAGGAGGAGCGTGACGACAGCCTGCGCTTCAACGAGAACATCACCTTTGGGCAGCTGGGGTGAGCAGGGCACAGGGACCACCCCCAGGGCACCAGCTGCTGAGGGGGCACACCTCCCAGGTGTTCCCCCGCTGGGGACATCCCTTAGGGTGCAGAGGATCTCCCTGGGACCCGCTCCTGCCCCTTCTATTGAACATCCCGGTGCCGAAGGGAATGGCAGAGCGTCATCCCGGTGCCTGGGACAAGGGGCTGGGGAGGAGAGGGGGAGGAAAGTGGTGAGAAGAAAGGGCAGCCTGGCCATTCTCTCACCCAGAGCATCTCTGTCCTCCCTCAGCACCTTCATCCACAACATGCTGGCGTTCGGCCTCAGCAAGAAGCTCTGCAGCGACTTCCTGAAGAAGCAGGCGACCATCGGCAACTTGGATGAAGGTAGGGGAGAGCCCGGGGGATGTGCAGCCCCTTCCCGGCGTTCCTGGAGGGATGGAGCGTGGTTGGGATGGTTCAGCAGCCTCCCAGAGCCCTTTTCTCTCTCCTTCCCAGAGCAATACAAGCTGCTCAGTGACCACATCGAGCAGATGGCCACGGAGTAGCCGCCTGGCCGGCACGCGGTGGCAGAGAGACAGCGGCCGGACAGGTGGGGACGGGAGAGGAACCCACCTCCGGGGCTACCTGAGACCGAAGCCGGGCTACCTACAACACCAACCACACACCCGAGCTGCAATAAAACCTGCATGATCGTCCACCGAACTCTAGAGCCGCCCCGGGGCAGCCTGTAGCCATAGGAGCCAAACAGCCCCTGCCCTCGCCAGACCCTCCCGCCTCTGTTGTCGGAGCAGACGGTCCCGAAAGGGAATTTTGTTGGTTCCAAAGCAAACCAAAACTCAAGGGAAAAGCAGGAAGAGCGTGGCTGTGCAGCCCCCAGGTGCTGTGTCTGCAGCCCCCCCATGAAACGCAGGTGAGGTCTCTGCTGGTAAATCCAGAGGTACCCAAGGCTGCCTTTCCCTGCCGGCGTCCCCTCGCTGCTGCTGCAGCTGCACCAGGGATGCAGGAGGTGATGGCAGGGACCACGGCCAGGAGCTGGGGCTGCCCCCAGCCCCGTCAGTCAGGCCGTGTGGTGTCTCCAGGGCTGTCACTGCTGCCTGGGGACAGGGGCAGGGGGCAGAGATGGGGCTGGCAAAGCGCTGCTGCCGCTCTTGGTGTGCAGCTCCTCGGGAGCTGGAGGGAAATCCCTCCCTTGGGGCCACCTTCACTGCGCTGCCTGTGTGGGTTTGTACCTCTGGGCTAAGAGACAGCAGTTTGCTCCACAGCATCGGCCTGGATCGGTAGGAAAAAAGCCGTGGCCTGGGGCAGGAGTGCGGGAGAGGAGGCAGAGGAGCTCTGCGGGGTTTGGGAGGAGACGGCAAAACGCCTCATCCCGCTCGCTGCTGCCCTGTCACTGCCGGGCTGCTGCTGGACTGTGACATTTCCCAACGCCTCCTGGCGTCCCGTGGCAGTAGATTAATTGTCCTCCTTCCCCGGGCTGCTCCTCTCTGCCCTCTCCTTTGCCAGCTCTTCGCTCCAGCTGCTCATCCATCAAACCTGAAATCGCCCTGTCTAAAGGACAGCTCCCGTTCTGCTCCGGG